>APFE031267501.1:0-47839 GCA_000404065.3 Pinus taeda
ACACCCCTCCACACAGGGCAGTGCGGGGGGGACTTGTCGACCCCATGGGGGTTTGGGGGCGCCGATCCCCCCGGCTGGGAGGTCTGGGGGCCAGTGGTCCCCCGGCGGCAGTTTCGGGGGTAGCGTCCCCAAGGCTAAAAACAAATGTAAAATTGTCTTGTAAAAGTATAATAATTTCTAGTCAATCCGGGTCGTTCATTAGGTTGACGATCTAATGGTAGAAATTATGTTTAGTTTAGGGTTTTTTGCCCTAGAAGGCAACCCCTCTCTTTGTATGAGGGCATTTGTATTTGAGGCTGTGTAATAGACGTCTATTCTCTGAGCGAGAAACAGAGAGATGAGACTGTGAGAGAGAACAAAGGATATTACAACAGATTTGTTGTAGATTGTGTCTCTTCATTTTGCTGGATAATAGAAAGGAAGGATTGGCTGTTCGGGGTGGACGTAGCCCAAACTGGGTGAACCACGTATATCTGTGTCTCTCTTTCATTATGCATTTTCTGTGTTTATATTTCTGCAATGTTTTATGTGTTCCATTGCTCTGTAATATATATAATTTTATAACAACTGGTATTATAGCCGAAGGTCTGTTTGGCTAATAAACTCACAAGAAAGAAGGGTTCCTGGTTCGAGTGGGAGCAATGGTGGAAGATAGTAAGTTTAGGGTCGAGAAATTTAACAGCCAAAACTTCTCACTATGGAAGATGCAGATGGAAGATTATCTGTATCAGAAAGGTCGTACCTACCATTGGGCAGAAAAACAAAGATGCTGATGGGTGTGACAGATGAAGAATGGAACCGTCTTGATACAAAGGCACTCAGAACAGTACGGTTGTGCCTTGTAGCATTGGTCGACTTCAACATTTTGAAGGAAACAATGACAGAGGGTTTTATTAAGTCATTGGAGAAACTATATGAAAAAACCTGGGCCTCAATCAAGGTATTTCTTATGAAACGGTTATTTAATATGAAGATGTCGAAAGGTGGATCTGTTGCAGACCATTTAAATGATCTTAATACTATTACAAGTCAGTTATGTTTTCTAGGGATAAACTTTGATGATGAATTTAGAGATTTGTTATTCTTGTGCTCATTTCCAGAAAGTTGGAATGGTTTAGTAATGGTCATTAGTAACTTTGTTTCTAGATCTAGTACTTTAAAGTTTTATGATGTTGTCGATGCTATCCTTAGCGAGGAAATGCGACAAAAAAGCTCCCGTGAGACATCAGGTAATGCTTTGAGTGCAGAGTCTAGGGGAAGAAAAATGGAAAAAGGAAAGAGCTCAAGATATCGCAGTAAATCAAGGAAAGGCAGATCCAAGCCCAGATCGGGGATAGTGTGCTGGAAATGTGGAAAGAAAGGACACCTAAAGAAAGATTGTAGATCTCAGAAAGGAAAAGAAGGAGATGCACAACAAGAAAACAATAATGAAGCAAATGTGACAGGTGAGGTGTTACAATATGCTTTGATTCTTGCTTTTGAAAATATTATTGATTCCTAAGTGGTAAATTCAGGGGCCTCATTCCATGCCACACCTGATAAGAAATACTTTCATGACTATGTTCAGGAGATTTTGGACAAGTTTGTTTGGGTGATGATAAACCTTGTAAAATTGTTGGAATGGGTAAGGTTCTTGTAAAATAGAAAAATGGAAACCAATGGCTACTAAAGGAGGTAAGGCATGTTCCAGATCTAAAGAAAAATATGATTTCAATATGGTAGTTAGTTACCATCATTAAGATTTGGAGAATATTTATTGACGCATCCTCCCTCGATGATGGACTCACTTGGTAGTCCGAAACATTGGGTTCAAAAAAATCTACAACAAGTCATTCCTCCTCTATCTAAAGCTTGGAAGGTTACCAAAGGAGCCTTGGTAATAGCAAAAGATGAAAAGGTTGGTACATTTTATTTATGCAATGGTATTTCTAACTCTGTTAATGCTTTAACTTCCAAAGGAGTAGATGCAGCATTATGGCATCATAGGCTCGAACACATGTGTGAAAAGGGGATGTAGATTCTTCACTCCAGGAATTTTTTGTCGGGTTTGAAGAATGTTGATTTGGACTTCTATGAGAATTGCATTTATGGAAAACAAAAGAGAGTCAAATTTCTCAGAGTTGGGAAAGAAAAGAACAGTGAAAAATTAGAGCTTGTGCATACAGATGTATGGGGACCTTCTCAGGTATCATCTCTCGGTGGATCTCATTATTACGTTACTTTTATTGATGATGCAACTAGAAAAACTTGGATTTATTGTATTAAGAATAAATCTGATGTATTTGATACTTTCAATAAATGGAAAGCTTTGGTTGAGATTGAGACAGGAAAGAAATTGAAGTGTCTCAGATTAGACAATGGAGGTGAATATTGCAGTAAAGAGTTTTATAGGTACTATTCAGATCATGGAATTTGCAGAGAGAAGACAGTTCCAAGAACACCATAAGAAAATGGTGTGTCAGAAAGGATGAATAGAACAATCATGGAGCATGCAAGGTGCATGAGATTGCATGCAAGATTGCCTTTACAATTTTGGGCAGATGTTGTAGATACTGCTATTTATCAAATAAAAAGAGGGCCTTCAAGTTCCTTGGATGGTGGTATTCGGAAGGAGGCATGGACAGGTAAAAAGGTAAACTACTCCTTTTTAAAGACTTTTGGTTGTGAAGCTTTTGTCCACATTAATAAAGAAAATAGAACAAAGCTTTAGGCAAAATCAAAGAAATGTACCTTTATTGGATATGGTGTTAATGATTTTGGTTATCACTTTTATGATTATGAGAAACACAATATCAGTAGGAGTAGATATGTCATATTAAATAAAAAGGTTTTGTATAAGGATCAATTACAGGAAAAGAAACAGGAAAAAGAAACAGGAAAAAGAAAACAAAGAATACACAGTGCCTGACGAGATCACAGAAAAAGTGATGGTGCCTGAAAATCATAATGATCGACAGCAAGAACAACAACCACAACAACATCAAGCACCTCAAAAACCTAAAAGTGGTGTTAGAACATCTACAAGGATAAGTAGACCCCCTGAACAATACTCTCCTTCATTATATTATGTATTGTTGACTGATTCTGGTGAACCAAAATGTTATGAAGAAGCAGTGTAGGTAGAAACCAGGAAGAAGTGGGAGCAAGCCATGAAAGAAGAGATGGACTCCTTAACACATAACTAGACTTGGTACTTAGTCAGGTTTCCTGTAGGTAAAACAACATTGCAGAATAAAATGGTTTACAAGTTGAAGGAAGAAGATGGAGGTAGAAAAAGGTATAAAGCTAGAGTTGTGGCGAAAGGGTTTGCACAGAAAAAGGTTATATGCAACAACCACAAGGATATGAGGTAAAAGGGAAGGAGAAATTAGTGTGCAATTTGAAGAAGAGCTTGTATGGCTTAAAACATGCTCCAAGGCAATTGTATCTAAAATTTGACAGGTTTATGTCTGAACAAGGTTATACTAGATGTCACTCTGATCATTGTGTTTATCTCAAAAGGAAAAATGATGGAAGCTATATTTTACTATTATTGTATGTAGATGACATGCTTGTTGCAGGTTCTAACATGCAGGAAATAAATGCGCTCAAAATAAAATTGGTAAAGTCATTTTTCAATGAAGGATTTGGGTGTTGCAAAACAAATCCTTGGTATGAGAATAACTAAAGATAGGAAGAATCACAAATTGACATTGTCTCAACGTTTAATATGCAGAATGAAAAACCAATTAGTATACCTTTGGCTAGCCATTTCAAATTAAGTAAGGAGGAGTTTCCTAAGACTCAGGAAGAAATGGCTCATATGTCTAAAGTTCCATATGCATCAGTAGTTGGAATCTTAATGTATGCAACGGTATGAACAAGGCCTAATATTGCACATGTAGTGGGAGTTGTAGGCAGGTACATGAACAATCTAGGAAAAGAACATTAGATGAAGGTGAAGTGGATTCTCAAGTATTTGAGAGGTACCACAAATCAAACATTATGCTTTGGTGGTTCAAAAATTTCTCTATAGGGATATGTTGATGCAGATATGGTGGGTGATAGAGCTAATAGGAGAAGCACAACAGGGTATGTGTTTACTGTAGGTGGAACAATTGTCAGTTGGGTCTCAAAACTGCAAACTATTGTTTCACTCTCAACAACAAAGCATAGTATGTTGCTGCTATAGAGGCTAATAAAGATATTATTTGGTTACAAAGGTTTTTGGATGAATTGGGTAAGAAACAGAAGTTAGGCAAGTTATATAATGACAGCCAGAGTGCCATACATCTTGCAAAGAACTCTGCATTTCATTTCAAGACTAAACATATACAATTCAAGTACCATTTCATATAGTTAGTGTTAGAAGATGGACAGTTGAAGCTGGAAAAGATACACACTAGACAGAATCCTACAGATATGTTCACAAAAGTTATAACTAGGGAGAAACTAAGAATTTTCTCAATTTCAATTGGTCTTCAAGTATGATGAAGAACGTGAGAAACAACCAGGTCCAAAGTGGAGTCATTGTCCAACAAATGAAGCAACGGTGGATTTACTATAGTCAGTCTCTAAGTGGGAGATTGTTGGGTGTGGAGCCTGATTATCCTCTATATTCAAAGGTATTGCCGCATTGGACCCGCGTTCGTAATGGGGTGTTAACTCCACTCATAAAATATTTGCTGCAGAGGGGGTCCACGGGGGTAGCTGTGACCTTTGGGATCCCCCCCCTGGTGGGGGGATCGGATGCAACGCCCATGAAGCTAAGACTAGATGTAAAATTGACTTGTAAAATGTTGTAATTTTGTAGTCAATCTAGGCCGTTCAGTAGGTGGAGATCTCACAGTAGAATTTATGTTTAATTTAGGGTTTTTTTCCCTAGAAGGCAACCCCTCGCTATATATGAGGGAATTGTATTGCATCTACGTATATCTATATTATGAGTGAGGAAGAGAGAGAGGAGATTAAGAGCGAAGAGGGAATTACAACAGATCTACTATAGGTTGTATCTCTTTAGTTTGCTGGATAATATAAAAACAAGGATTGGTTGTTTCTCCGTGGATGTAGCCCAAACTGGGTAAACCACGTATATTTGTGTCTCTCTTATTTTATGCATTTTCTATGTCTATATTTTTGCAATATTTTATGTGTTCCATTGCTCTATAATATATAATTCTCTAACAATTAGAATAGTATTTATACCCTTCTCATGCATTTAGAGAAGGGTCCATAATTTTATCAAAAACATTTGCAAAGAATGCACTATTGTAAGTCTGTGAATGCTTTGGTGAAATTATGGAACATGATCATTTCTTTTAGATATTAGAATACTTTCCTTTGTTGGTGCACTATTGTATTCTTGGGAGACAATTTGATTTGATAAAAAAAGTTGGTCTATGTCATTTGTCAAATGAGCAGGACTTTGCACGTATGGTAGTTATATCTTGTATGATTGATTTTGTTTACATTTAATTAGTGGAAAAACTTTACTTTCATGAATTATATGTGAGATTTATTGTTTTTTTTAAGCGTTAGTTGCACTTTTGTATGATGCCTAGATGAAATTGTGATTTTCATATAAAACTCATCATATATGCGATATATTTTATAAGTTTCTTTGACTAACTATTTAGTCAAAGAAATTATATTTATACGTTATCATCTCTATTTAGTTGTGATCAATCTTTATTATCAAATGTTAATCAAATATCTTTGTAGATCACATACCACACATGAACACCCTGGTTTATATTAAAATAAGTTAGTTAGAGAATTGCATCATAGAATAAGTCATTTAGATTATCATTATTCTATTGCAAACACTCATGAAACACCCACTCCCATCTTAAAACCCACATTGGGAAATTGGTCCCATTATCCCCAGTCGGAGCCACCGCTTTAAATGGAAAAGGAGTTGTCTTAAGGTCCATACCAGGTGGTTATCCCCCATGTTTAGGTAGTAGAATCCTGAGGCTGCAACATTTTGGTGCTAGAATAAGGGCCTTCAGCTATGAATGGCATATAAACCTAAAGATCAGTTCAAAAAAATTCATAAGAGTCAAAACCCCTCCACAATTTCTACACCTTCTATATCTCGTTCAGAATATCCTAATCAGAAGTCTAAAATTGTAGAAACATCTCCCTCATCTCCTGAAGTAGTAAGGCAACCACCCTCTCTAGATTACACTCCTGAGTCTCCTGAAGTTCATTATTTGATACAGAAATTGGAACATATATCCATTTCTACTGAGAAACTAGAGAGACCTGAAGTTTCTAAATAAAGTGTTACCTCGTTATTACAACAAAGTAGTGTATTGACTAGACTGCAAAGTGAAAGGCTTGGGGTCACCCCTTTCAAGTTCCCCATCCCTCCACAACATAGGAAAATTACTTCATCAAGATCTGAATCATATACCAGTGAGATCTCATCACCTTTCCATCCATTCACTTCCTCATTCACTTCTACTCAATCCACGACTTCTCAACTATCCACTTCTCCAATTAGTACTACCATTAGTAGTACTAACCCAGTAGTAAGTTCCTAGATATCTATACTTATTTCTGGATCGACCTTCCCATCTTCTCAGTCTCCAACTCAAGTTATGGCCAATCAACTTTGGAAAAATCTTGGTGCTATCCTAGTTGCAAATCCAAATGCACTCCCAACAAACCCAGAAACAATGGTTACCTAAGTACAATCCTGATGATTTTATCCCGACTGAAAACACCTAAATAATTTTATGTTAGCCATGAACCTTAATGGGGTTGCACATGAAGATGCTGTAATCAGACCGTTTCCTTATACCTTCCAAGGATCTACTGGATCTTGGTATTTTCCCCTTCCAGCAGGTTCAATTAGAGACTGGGATACTTTTCAAGAAGTATTTCTTGAAAAATTTGGTGATGATAGGACCATAACATCCTTGATCAATGATCTTTCTAATTTGAAAGCTAATCGAGAAGAAATGATTAAATATTTCAACTCCATATTTAACAACTTGCTAAATAAAATCCTAGTTGCCTCTAAACCTATTGTAGATGTACAAATAGAATGGTATATATCGTCTCTTTCTTCTAATATTGCAATTCTTGTAGATAGAGCCAATAAGGCTACCATTGTAGAAAACATGAAAGAAGCCCTGTCTGTAGAAATAAGAATTATAGCTTTAGAAAAGAGATCACAAACAGACGAAAGGAAGATAAAGAAAGTAACATTTAAGGATGACTCTAAGAAGGAAGCTTCAAAGGACCCTTTCGATATTGAAGGCCTTCAGAAAGTGTTAAAAACAATGTCTAATGAAATGGTCAAAATAAAAAAACAGGTCGTAGAATCCTTTGCTCCTAAGAAACCTTTTTGCTCATTCAAAAGGAACCCTTCTTTTGCATCGCAACCCCCAAGCACCATTTCAAATCCTGAGTTTGATCAAGAAGCAGAAGAAGATTCCCAAGACGAAGAGGAAGTTGAAACAGAATAAGAAATTTAATTAAATCAAATGTGGGATTTCATCCTCCCAACTGAAGAAGAGGCACAAGGAATGCTAGTGACTACAAGAATTAAAAACTCTCTTGACATGTCTATTAGAAATCAGAAAAAAAAAAATTTGCTGCTCCTGCAAAGGAAAAAATAGTAGCTAAGAAATATAAGACTATTGAAAATGATCCTATTCCTCTAGATTTCCCAAATGCCTTAAAAACACTGGTAATCTCAGATACAATGGAATACAATATAGTTGAAGACATGAAAAATACTAGAGAAAACATCTCATTACATGAGCTCACTAAACTCAAGCAACAACAAAAAATTAAATTGAGTTAAAAGTAGTTCTTGTATCTCTTATGCTATCTACTATAGTTACTCAAGCTACCTATGATATGGGAAAAACTCCCTCGTCCTCAAACAAAGTAGATCCTTCATATCTAGTTCTAATTGGTGATAGGTCTATTTCTCATATTCCTCCATTTCTACTCACTTATGAAATTATCAACAGGAATGTTCATCACTACCTTGTTGATTCATGAGCCTCCTCAAATATAATGCCAAGAGCTGTGTGTAACAAATTGAACATTACACCTCAAAAATATGCAGTACACATAATTTAGTTAGACAGGACAAAAGTAGATGTGCTTGGAGAGATAGCATCAGTTTCAATTAGGATTTTCTCTAATCCAAAAGTTTCACAAATAATTGATATTTTAGTGGTTGATATCCCTGAATTTTATGGTTTGATTCTCAGTAGGGATTGGTCTAAAAAGTTGCACGGTTATTTCTCAACTGATTGGTCTCACATGTGGTTGCCACACAATGGTAAACCAACCAAATCAGGGTAGACAGAGAGAAATTTATGAAATATATAGTCACTAACCTCGAGGGAAGCAACGAACCTATTTCCTTCACCAATAATATCATTGGAAATTACTCTGCCGAGTCATTTTTGTGATCCTTTAATGCTCAGAGGTCTCCCTTTCCAGGTAACACTTTAGTTTCTCAAATCGATTTTTTTTCACAAACAGATGCTTCCAAATGTCTAAATTTGGTAGATAAAGTTTCAAATAATTCTTTGTTCTGGACTCTCTATTTTGATAGATCTAAATTTAAAGATGGCACAAGCACATGATTCATTTTGATCAATCTGCAAGGAGAGAAAACCATGCTAGTCTGCAAACTTGAATTCCAGTGCACTAATAATATCATTGAATATGAAGCACTGATCCAAGGACTATATAAATCCATTGGTCTTAATTTCAAATACCTACAAGTCTATGGTGATTCAGAAATAATTGTGAATCACGTGAGAAATACAATTCATTGTGTCTCTAGGCACCTTAACCATTATCAATTATTAGCCTAGAATTTGGCATCTCATTTTTCTTCTTTTAACATTTTTTCAGTCCCTAGACTGCAAAACGCAAGTGCTGACTTACTTGCTAATATGAAATCCAGGCTTATACCCTCAGAATACTTTAGTCCAGATAGATTTTCAATAGAGTTAATATGCAGGCCATCTATTCCCCATAATGTAACAAATTGGAGAGTATTCAACAATGATGCGGATATAGTTAATCTCCTTACATCAGAAGGGTCTTATGAAGGATAAATCATAGATGAATATGAGCATGGTCTACAAATCAAACAAAATTAGGATCAAAACCCAATCCCAAATTCTATCGTTAAGATGGAAGATCTCTATGATCTAAAGGATAGGTTCAAGAAAATTACCAACTCCAAAACTCAAAGTTCTACTTTCAGATTTGAAGTAACCACCTTAGGGTCAACTAGAAAACCTCAAAATGTCAACCTAGGTCTTGACCTGTCATCCAAAAAAAGAATATGATTCATTAGGTTGTTAAAAACATACAAAGGTGTCTTTTGTTGGGATTACATAGATCTCAAGACCTACGATACCTCCATAATTCAACATACCATACCTATGACTTTAAATGAAAATCCAGTTCAACAGAAGCTTCGCAAAATTCACCCAAACCTTGAGAGTCAAATCAAATATGAATCAAGCAAGCTTCTAAAGGCGAAAATAATATTCCCTGTCAAACACTCTAAGTGGGTATCGAATATGGTACCCGTAAGGAAAAAGAACGATGATATTAGGATTTGTATTGATTTTAGAAACCTCAATAAAGCTTGTCAAAAATATAATTTTCCCTTTCCTGCTATGGAATAGATATTGCAATCAGTTGTAGGTTCTGAATTAGTGCATTTTCTAGATGGATTCTTAGGATATATCAAATTCTTGTGCATCCAATTGACAGATTGAAGACAACATTAAGGACCAAGTGGGGAACATATTCCTATCAGAAGTTGCCTTTCGGACTCGTTATTGTTGGTGCCACATTTCAACGTGCTTTGGACATTTCCTTCAAAGGTCTAATTAATAAATCAGTTGTTATTTACTTGGATGACATCACAGTCTATTCTAAGGATAGGAACAATCATTTAAACAACCTAAAGCACATTTTTGAAATATGCAAGAAATATGGCATTTCCTTAAATCCCAAAAAATCTTATTTTTGTTTTACCAGAAGACAAACTCCTTGGTTTTATAGTGTCCAAGAAAGGAATTTACATTGATCCTGATAGATTCCATGAGATCGAAAAGATTCCCCTCCCACACAAAAAAAAAATCATGCGATCATTCCTAGGCGAAATAAATTTTGTAAAAAGATTTTTCCCAGAGTTTTCACAAATCGTCCTACCACTTCAAGAAATGATACGAAGAAACACAATTTTCAAATGGAACAAGAATGAAAGAGAATAATTTGAGTTGATTAAAAAAGCCATTATTAATGCTCCTTCATTATCAACCCCTGAATTTCTCAAAACTTTTGTATTATATACTTTTTCATCTGATACATCATATGCAATAGTTTTGACGCAGCTGAACGATGAAAATATTGGGTCACCCATCCCCTTTTTCAATTCTAAATTGCAAGGTGCCGAATTAAATTATTATGTTGTCTAAAACTAGCATTTTCTATTTTTAAAACTTTGAAACATTTCAGACATTTTCTTCTTAAAGGCCATACAAAGATAGTTGTACCCTACCCTGCAGTAAGACAATTATTTATCCAAAGAGAAGTAGGGGAGAAAAGAGCTAATTAGGTTACTGCGCTTCAAGAATATGATGTAGAAATCTAGCCAGCTAAAATTTTCAAGGGCCAAGGCTTTTGCAGGATTTTAACAGGAGATTCCCAATTACCACTAGAACAAGATCAAGGTAATGAAGTGCAAATATCAGAGGTAATCCTCAATGATACGTCATCACAATATGATGATTTGTAATTTTATCTAAAAAGTGGATATGCTCCTACGCATCTTAATTATAAAACAATGCGAGCTTTATGATTGAAATCAAATCAGTATGAACTAGTCAATGATGTATTGTTTAGAAAAAAATATGATCTAGTATTGCCAAGATGCCTTGAGAAACTTGAAGCCGAAAAGGTCATGCAGGAATTACATGATGGACTAGTTGGAGGACATTTCGGGGGAAATACCACAGCTCACAAGATCCTGCATGTAGGATATTATTGGCCAACTATATTTAAAGATGCACATGAATATGCAAGGAAGTGTAAAACTTTTCAAACCACAGCTGGAAGAGAAAGAAAGCCAACATTCCCTTTACAACCAGTTAACATGCAACAACCATTCGAACAATGGGGATTAGACATAATTGGTGAGATTGTTCCTGCCTCTTCCAAACAACATAGGTACATTCTTATAGCTACTGATTATTTCACAAAGCCAATAGAAGTTGTCCCATTCAATATAGCTAATACAGAAAACATCACAGACTTCATTGATCAGTACATAATTACCAGGTTTAGCTTACCCTCAGCTTTAATGTTTGGAAATGCATCTTACTTTTCTGGAAATACAATGGTAGAATTTGCTCTAAAGCGAGGTTTCAAGTTGAAATATTCAGCCAACTATTATGCACAAGGTAATGGATTAGAAAAATCAACAAAAAAGAACCTCATCAGAACTATCAAAAGGACTATTGATCAAAATCACAGGAATTGGCACAAAGCATTAACATTTACTCTATGGGTAGAAAAAATTACTCAAAAAGCCTCTATTGGTTCTTCTCCTTTTGCTTTAGTTTATGGAAAATAAGTTGTTCTTCCCACAAACATAGCAATCCCATCTATTTCCCTAGTACAATTCGTCAGTGAAAACCCTTCTTCTTCTCTCTAGGTTAGACAATTTTAGATTCTCGAGTTTGAAGAAGAATGAGAAAAGGCTAAAGCAACCCACTTCCATCACCATCAATTAGTCAAAGATTCTTTTAATACAACTTCTGCCAGTTAAAAAATTCTTGAAGTAGGTGACTTGGTTTTGAAATGGGACAAATCACACGAGGAGAAAGGTAGACGTACCAAATTCCAAAGACTATGGCTTGGCCCTTTTCAAATCATTGAAAAAATTGGACAATCAACATTTATTTTACAAGACTTGTCTAATAAGAAGGATTCTTTTCCTGTTAATGGGAAAATTTTGAAAAAATACTTCTCTTAAGAGATAACCTCTTCCAATTTTGTAACATATTTCTTTTAGGATTATTAAGAAAATAATGGTTAACTAGTATTTTCTTTCGACTTTTCAAAATAAAATCTTTGAGAATATTTCTATTTTTTCGTTGTTATAAGTAAGCAAGAGTTAAAAGAAATAATTAGGGCACTTGAGTACTAAATTAAACTTGATTTCTTTGGAAAAGCTTGATCTTTCTTAAAAACATTTATTCTACGAACAAACTTTTATCTTTATAGAGTATGAATGTTTTGTTATCAGTCAAGAAAAGAATCTTTAACCTGGTAAAGACTTTTTGCATATCAGTATCTTAAAAAACTCTATCATTATCATCCAAAATTCTCAAAAGAACCAATTATTCACCCCATCTGATAAAATTTTTCTTTTTCAGAGCATAATTCTAAAATATACAAAACTTAGAAGATAAAAATACTCATTACGAGCTTGTTTACCATGTTCATAGGGAAATGATTAAAATGATATTACCAATACTACATATCAAACAGGGTAATAGCTAATGATCTCCTTGATCAGAAGACAAGGGGTCTCATCAAGA
This sequence comes from Pinus taeda, assembly GCA_000404065.3. Taxonomy (NCBI): domain Eukaryota; kingdom Viridiplantae; phylum Streptophyta; class Pinopsida; order Pinales; family Pinaceae; genus Pinus; species Pinus taeda. The sequence continues at coordinate 12,585 of APFE031267501.1, forward strand.
GCTAGCTTGTTCAGTTTAGTTACAACCAGTGAATGGCACTGTCATTATTAGGTTACCACACCTAAACAATGTCTTTTAAGAAACCAAAATGAAAAAGATTATATTCATAAGGAAAAAAGAGACAAGATCCAAGTGAGATTCGAAGCAAGTGAATGTCATTTTGAAATTTGAAAATTCCTTCAGATGGGATAATGAATCATTTTTGGTTGAAAGATAACCCTTTTGAGGCGATGAGCGGCTATTGGCAGCAGAGGCTCTATCTGTGATAAATGAGTAAACATCGAAAAACGAATCTGCACAAGACACTTGCTATACCACTTTAAATATTATTATTGGCTAATGCGAACGTTCATATTTTTATCATTATAAGAGTAAAGTAATTAAATACGTAGAGTGAGCAAGTAAATATGATTCCAGAGAAATTTTGTGTACCTTATAACTCATGTAATCATTATTCTTATAACTCTAATTACCTTGAAAGTTTTTGTAAATTTCATAAAACTACTCAAAGATAACTAGTTCTCCCAAGTGAATTGCCAATTGTTGTACTACGAAACAACACCCCCATTTATAAAGAGCAATAGCTAAGGTTAGAGTTATAAATGGGGACCCTTTTTAAAATTTTAGGTTTAGGATAATAATACCTAACTCTAAGAAAATATCTAGCAAAACCTTGCAAAATGAACTAAGGATGAAATTGTTGGCATTATGATACATGTGTTGTCCTTGATGGAAACTCTCTTAGATGCAAGATCATGTTGCAGCATGTCAACAAAAAATAATTATAGATCAGACTACAAAGAATGAAGAAAGAGAGGTATACGCAGATCCACCTTGACCAAGCTGCTTATACATGGAGGTTCACTGACCACAAGTAGCATATATGTAAACACGCACTTTCATAGAAGGAAAAGCAAATATATGTTGGAAAACTAAGTTTTTGGTTCGAGGTATTTGGTCCAACGTATTTTGATCCATGGTATTGGTCCAAGGTATTTGGTCTGAGGTATTGACACAAGGTATTTGGTCCAAGGTATTGGTCCTAAGTGGTTTTGATCCATGGTATTGAGAAAGGCCTAAAACTCTATAAGGATGAGAAGATCATTAGGCTAAGGTATGAAAGTATTGAAGATCTAATGAAATGTGAGATCTAGTATGCATGTTATTGGCTTATGGTGCTTTGATTGATCTAAACCAAGGATGAACCTTAGTGGTTGATGAGGTGTAAGATCTAGTGATGGATCAAGATCTTAAGGCTTGAAATGAATTATCAATATATGATTTGATCATGTATAGTCTAGATCTGAATACTGATGCATGTGTTATTCTATAAATGTTATGATCTAGGTATAACTGAAGTCTGGAATAGCTGCAAAATTATAAATTAATATTTACAGATGTATATGCTAGTTGGCTTTGATAAAAGCGTGTATATGTGCTAGTTCGACACATGGAAGTAGCGTATACCTTATGAAGTATGTTTCAGTTGTTTTTGCTTGATTTTCTATAGTTCTAGGTTCTACTTTGGGTTCTAGTGACTGTATTCTGGTGATAGTGTTCTAAATGATCAGATTCAGGTTATGATGATTGAGTTTCAGTAATTGGTTGATGCGGATGTACTTGATGATTTTATTGTAGTTATGATGTTGTTGATGGGTCCAATATGAAAATTGAATGAAACATGGCCTTCAGATTGTGGTGTTGTGTTCCAGGAGTATCCAGTCTGAAAATTCATGAAATGTGGTCCCTGGTAGAAGAGTGGAGTTTTCTGTAGGCTAGCACCTACGAAATAGTAAACATATTGGCTAGTACAAGAGCTAGGGGGTTGTAGCTCCCTTCCAGTAGTAACTGGATAATGATAGAAGGTTGTAGCCTTCTGCAAGTGGGTGCCTACATACTAGTATCAGTTTGCACCACTACAAGATTGTAAACAGATTTTCTTATTATTAATAGAAGATAGAGATGACAATAGCAGGTGGTTTTTACCCACATTGGGTTTACACCTTATATCTTGGTGTTCATGTGTGTTGCTTATGTGTGATACTTTATTCTTCTTTTATTGCACTCTCTAATAAATCTCTGATATACTAGTTAAAGTTCAATACATGATAAATTGTCTAAATCAAAAGTTATCTACATATACGATAGTTGCTTTAAGTACAGTCACGTGTACACACTAGTGCACTTAGCTGAAGTAGCATATATAAATATATTTTGGAAATTAAATTATTGATCAAATAATACTGATTCATCTCCCTCTCAATATTATTTCCAACAATTGGTATCAGAGTAGGTCCTTCAGAAGAAGCTTTATTTCTTGAAGGGAGATCCATCATCATGAGTAATCAAGAAAGCGTGGGATCTATAAAACCACCAATCTTTGATGGGAGAATTTTTTTTTATTGGAAAATAAGAACCACAACCTATCTACAATCACTTGGAATGGATGTCTGGGAAGTTGCGGAAGGAGGATATACATTTCCAATAGAAATTCCTACAAATACGACAGGTAAGAAGCAATATGAAACCATTGCCAGAGCTGTTAATACCTTATTGGGAAGTCTGTCACAATAACAGTTTGTCAAAATCCTATAGCTCAAATCAGCCAAAGAAATATGGGACAAAATTGTTCTGAGCTATGAAGGAGACTCTCAGGTAAAACGTGCTAAACTTCAAACTCTCAGAATTCAGTATGAAACTCTTAAGATGCACAGTGGTGAAAGTAAAGCTAGTTACTTCTTACATATAGATGAGGTGGTTAATTGTATGAAGAATCTGGATGAATATATAAAGGAAGTTACCTTAGTTGAGAAAGTTTTGAGATCCTTTTCTGCTAAATTTGAATCAAAAGTGTTTTCCATAGAAGAAAAATGGGATCTGCAAACTTTCACTATGACACAGCTTCACAGAATATTAACTGCCTTTGAGATGACAAAATGAGGTCCATCAGATATGAGAGAAGACACATTTAAAGCTTCAACAAAAGGAAAGGAAGAACACAATGAATCAAGACATATTTCAAAAGAAGAAGATGAGGTAAACTTTGTCAAGAAGCTTCAACGGGGTTCCGGAAGATTTAGAGGTAAGCTACCCTTCAAATGCTTTTCTTATGGCAAAGTCGGTCATTATGCTACCAAATGTCCTCATAAAGATAAATATGAAAAAGGGAAGGGATATGCAAAATAGAATGGAAAACAAGTTGTAAATAAAAGAAGTTACTATACTCATGAAGATAGTGATGGTCTATCAAATAATGATGAAAATGAAAATAGTAATGACTATAGACTTTTAACGGCTTATGACAATGATAATTGTTGTGATGCTTTAGAAGAAGATGACCTTCATGAAGAAATTTCTAAACTCAAAATATGTTTAGAATAAAAGAATATGATTATAGATACCTTGACATACCAACTTGCTAAAAAAGAAAAACACAATGAAAACTAGAATGTGAAATTGTGGGTATAAGGAAGGATCTCGATAAAACGAAATCTCTCAATTTTAGATTTGCTAAAGGATCAGAAACCATAGATGAAATTTTCAAAGTCCAGCATTCTCTTTTGATAAAGACAGATCTTGGATATACTAAAGAAGCATCTCAATCATAGAATTTGTCAACCTCCACTAAAAGCTATCTTGATGCAGCAAAGACCAGTGAACAGTATGACAATCGTCAGCAAAGGCATAAAGAAGATCACTACGTAAATCAAACTCAATTTATTCCAATGATGAATAGAAGCCACAACCAATCTCAGGTAAATCATACTTAATTTGCTCCAAAGATGAATATCGATAGAAACTAAAATCACCAGGTCAATAGATTTGGGAACGTCTTTAATAGGCAATGCTTTTCATGTCATAATTTTGGACACAAAGATACTCAATGTGTTGCTTACAAAACCATCATGACTAGAGAATCATGAAATCAAAGGAATGTGACAAGGGTTAAGAAAAGTTCCTATAATAACTTTTCTCTTCTTAAAAATGAAATAGAATGCTCAATCTGTAAGAACTTTGGTCTTGAAGAATCTGAATGCAGGAGCAAATTTCGGCAATCATCTCAAAAGGAGAAAACTCCATTAAATCCCAAGATATGGAGAACGAAAGAATATCAAACAGAAAGATGTGTTATAGCCTTGTATGTAAAAGGACAACAAAATCAGTGGTACATTGACAATGGATGCTCAAAACACATGATAGGTGACAAAGAAAAACTTCACTCATATAATGCCTTAGAAAAGGAAAAGAATGTCTCATTTGGAAATTACATTCATGTTTTCATAAAAGGTAAAGGATCCATTTTCTTGAAAGGAAAGGTTAAATCTAGAAATGTTATGTATGTAGACAATTTAAAGCATAACCTGTTGAGTGTTAGTTAAATGTGTGATCAAGAAAATGAAATGGTGTTTCGATCAAACGGATGTGTTGTTCATGAAATTGATATAGGGGAGACCGTGATCAAAGGTATAAGAACTCTAAACAACTTCTACATACTTAAGGGAGGACAACAACAATGTTATCTAAGAAAAACCGATGAAAACTGGTTCTGAAATAGAAGATTGGGACATCTAAGCTTTTCTCAAATAAGAAAAGCATGCAGATTGAAGGTTGTTCATGATCTTCTAGATATCAGCATCCTTGAAAATACAATATGAAAACCATGTCAATTCGGTAAGCAAACTAGAGCTCACTTCATTGAAAAGGAAGGGTCAGCTAGTAAGCCTCTTGAACTTGTTCATACTAATTTATGTGGACCATAAAGGAAAAAGTCACCTCGTGGAGAAGAATACTTTATTTTGTTCATTAGATTTTTCCATAATGTGTTGGATAGGATTGCTAAAGCATAAATATGAAGCATTTGAAAAGTTTCAAGCCTTCAAAGCTTTTGTTGAAAATGAATCATATCGAAAATCAAATGCCTCAGATCTGATCGAGGAGGGGAATTTACCTCGGAGGAATTCTTTGACTTTTGTGAACAACATGGAATAAAAAGGAAATTCTCCACCACAAGGACTCCTCAGCAAAATGGAGTGGTAGAAATAATGAATAGAACTGTTCAACAAATGGCTTGAGATATGCTAGATGAATCTTGAACTCATGCAACCTTCTGGGGTGAAGCTACATTCGTTGCAGTAACTATTCTCAACCAAGCAAATGGTTGGCTAGATAGCACTAAAAATTCACATGAACTTTGGTATGGTAAAACTCCTACTGTAAAATACTTTAAAGTTTTTGGAAGTAAATGTTATATCAAAAGGACTGATGAAAACCTTGGTAAGTTTGAGCCTAGAGCAGATGAAGGTATTTTTCTTGGTTACTCTTCCTAAAGTAAAGGATATAAATGTTATAATAAAAGACCTGGGAAAATTGTTGAAAGTATTGATGTTGTAATTGATGAAGCATGCAAAAATCCAAAACGAACAAAAACATAAGATTATGACAATGAAGAAGATGGGGAGTATTTTCCCACATCAAATCACGATGATATTGAACAAGAAACCAATGAAGCACTAGAAGAAGAGATAACTATAGAAGAAAAGAATTTGTCCAGTTATGTTTAGAAAAATCATCCAGAAACTCAAATTTTAGGGGAAAAAGAGGAAGGTTTACAAAAAATTAGAACTATTACAGAAAGGTCAAGCTATCTAGCATTACTATCCTCCACCAAACCTACAAATGTAAATGAATCATGCAAAGATGAATGTTGGGTCAAGGCCATGAATGAAGAACTTGAACAAATTGAAAAGAATAATACTTGGGAATTAGTTCCTAGACCTCATGAAAAAATATTATAGGAACTAAATGGATATTCAAAAACAAGATGAATGAAAATGGAGAAGTTGTTAGAAACAAGGCCATACTTGTTTGTAAAGGGTATGCTCAACAAGAAGGTATAGATTTTGAAGAAACTTTTGCACTTGTTGCTAGACTTGAAGCCATAAGGACGTTTCTTGCTCTTTCTAGCTTTCAAAAATTCAAAGTATACCAAATGGATGTAAAACCTTCTTTCCTTAATGGAGATTTAGAACAAGAAGTTTATATTGAACAACCAAAATGATTCATTCTTGGAAATGATGCAAAACTTGTATGCAGACTCAAAAAGGATCTTTATGTTCTGAAACAGGCTCCAAGGGCCTAGTTTTACCATCTTGACAAATATTTACACCAAGAAGGTTTTTCAAAAGGTTCAGCAAACAGCAATGTATATACAAAGATTGACACTGATAAATTGTTAATTATTGTGGTTTATGTTAATGATATCATTTTTGGTAGCAATGAAGAATCCATGAGTTAGAATTTTTCTTCAGTAATGCAGCAAGAATTTGAAATGTCCTTGCTTGGTGAACTTACCTATTTTCTCGATATACAAGTTCAACAAAATAAATATGGTATTTTTCTTTCACAAACCAAATATCTCAAACAAATATTGAAAAGGTACGGAATGGAAGATTCTAAACCTGTATGTACCCCAATGGTAGCATGATGCAGTCTCAGCTCAGATGATGAATTAGTAGAAGTACATCAACCAACTTACAGATCCATGATTGGCATTCTGCTTTATCTAATAGGTACCCGACCTAACATCATGCATGTAGTAGGAATAGTTGGAAGATTCCAATCAAATCCAAAGGAATCACATCTTCATGCAGTCAAAAGAATTTTCAAGTATCTTCAAGGAACACAAAACTTTGTTTTATGGTACCCGAGAGATACAGATCTCACTCTTCATGCATATACAGATGCAGATTGGGCAAGAAGTGTTGATGATAGAAAAAGCACTAGTGGTGGTGCATTCTATATGGGTTCTAGGTTAGTGTCTTAGTTCAGCAGGAAACAAAGTTCAATTGCACTATCTACAACTGAAGCAGAATATGTGGCTATTGCATCTTACTGCACACAACTACTTTGGATGATGCAAACATTCAAATCACATACACTCCACCCACATCTATTCTATGTGATAATACAAGTGCCATTAGTATTTCAAAGAATCTAGTCATGCACTCTAAGACAAAGCACATACCCATCAAATACCATTTTCTATGTGAACAAGTGCTTGAACAAAAGGTCAAATTGGAGCATGTTCCCTCCAAAGAATAGGCTGTTGATATATTCACTAAACCACTACCCAGAGAGACATTTGAATATCTCAGACAAAAGCTGGGAGTAGTTGTTGCATCATCCTGTTGTTAAATCCAACTTTTTTAGAAAAAGGCTATTATACGCGTGTTTCATGAAGTGGAGTCGCGTACACAAATGGGTTTCTATGGGTAAAGGAGTGTATTTGCATTTCAGACTAGAAAAACAGTGGGGCAGGATCTGATATGGGTGCTCTGAATGATATTGATGATTAATGTCTAAATGCTCTATTCATTAATTTTATCTGAATGACAAAGGATGCCTTGATCATTGTCTTGTTAACAATGCACAGGTTTGAAGGGAGCATTAACCTTCATGTATATTCAACATTGTTGGAATTATGGTTGCTGAGTCCAGCTATGACTTCAGATATTTATACCATTTGTTACTCAAGTCATGTAAAATTTTAGGAAGTGATATGAGTCATCTTGGACAAATGATGTAATTTGTATCCCCACTTTATATGGAATGGATGATGTAATATTTATTGTTTCTGTCATGTATAAACAATTGGTATATCCCCTCTTGGTTGGGTGGATGAGTCAAATTTTGTATATCCCCACTCAGTTGGGAGATGGATATATGTATGAGTCATTGGTGATAGGAAGGTCATCCTCACACAGTTGAGTTATAGAGTCATGTTATTAGTTTTAAAAAATATTTTTTGTAGACTCTACTTGTACTCAGGAAGAACGTGGATGGGTTCAGTGCATCTCAACATGTACAAAAGGGAAGCTCAATCAAATATTTTAGCATGTGCTCAAGGGGAGCATGACAAGAATAATGTATGTCAAGGGGAGAAATTATCTTCGTCCACCCTTTGCCCTTGATGTCAATGGGGCAGAGTGACTTGGTGTTGTTGTTGCCATCAAGTCCAAAGGGGGAGATTGTTGGCATTATGATACAGGTGTTGTCCTTGATGGTAACTCTGTCAAACGAAAGATCATGGTGCAGCATGTCAACAACAAAGAATTACATATCAGAATACAAAGAATGAAGAAAGAGAGGTATATGCAGGTTCACCTTGACTAAGCTGCATATACACACAGGTTCATTGAACACAAGTAGTGTATATGTACACACACACACTTTCAGAGAAGGAACAACACATATATGTTGGATAACTATGTTTTTGGTCCAAGGTATTTAGATCCATGGTATTGGTCCAAGGTATTTCGTCCGAGGTATTGGCCCTAGGTAATTGGTTCAAGGTATTGGACCCAAGTGGTTTTGATCCATGGTATCGAGAAAGGCCTAAAGTATATAAGGAGGAGAAGATCATTAGGCCAATGTTTTCAAGTATTGAATATCTGATGAAGTGTGAGATCTAGTATGCAGGTTATTGACTTATGGTGCTTTGCTTGATCTGAACCAAGGATGAACCTTAGTGGTTGATGAGGGATAATATCTAATGATGGATCAAATCTTAAGACTTGAAATGAATTATCATTATATAGTTTGATCATGTATAGTCTAGATCTAAATACTGACGCATGTGTTATTCTGTAAATGTTATGATCTGGGTATAACTGAAGTCTAGAATAGTTGCAAAATTATGAATTAATATTTACAGATGTATAAGCTGGTTGGCTTTGATAAAAGCACATATACATGCTGGTTCGACACATGGAAGTAGCATATACCTTATGAAGTATGTTTCAGTTGTTTCTGTTTATTGTTGCAGGGTTGTGGGTTCTGCTTTGGGTTCTGGTGACTGTATTCTAGTGACAGTGTTCTAAATGATAAGATTCAAGTTATATGATTGAGTTTCAGTGATTGGTTGACGCAGATGTACTTGATGATTGTATTGTAGTTATGATGTTGTTGATGGGTCCAGTATGAAAATTGAATGAAATGTGGCCTTCAGATTGTGGTGTTGTGTTCCAAGAGTATCAAGTCTGAAAAATTCATGAAACATGGTTCTTGGTAGAAGAGTGGAGTTTTCTGTATGCTCGCACCTATGTACTAGTAAACATATTGGCTAATACAAGAGGTACAAGGTTGTAGTTCCCTTCCAGTAGTAGCTAGAGAACAATAGAAGGTTGTAGCTTTTGCAGGTGGGTGCCTACGTATCAGTATGAGTCTTCACTAATACAAGACTATAAAGAGATTTTCTTGTTATTAAAAGAAGTTAGAGACGACAACAGCAGGTGGTTTTTACCCACATTAGGTTTCCACCTTATATCTTGGTGTTCATGTGCGTTTCTTATGTGTGATGCTTTATTATGCTTTTACTGCACTTTCTAATAAATCTCTGATATATTGGTTAAAGTTCAATACATGATAAACTATCTAAATCAAAAGTTCTTTGCATATATGCAAGTTTCTTTAAGTACAGTCGCATGTACATAGTAGTTCACTTGGATGAAGTAGCGTATATAAATCTATTTGGGAAATTAAACTATTGATCAAATAATACTGATTCACCCCCTCTTAGTATTGTTTCCAAGAGAAATCTACACATCACAAATCACAACTCACACTTTTCTGTGTGACTATCTTAAAAAATCTTCAAAAAATTGCGATATGCGATCAAATCTCCCACTGTGATAGCCCGATAATAGCACCTTGTCATTTCGCAAATCACATTTTGCACTTCGCAAACTTCACAAGAAATTTATCTATGCCATTAGAATGTCCATTACATATTTACGAAATGCGATATTGTGATATTCACAATCACATTCACTTTATGCATCAGGTAGTGCTATATTTTATCCATTTAAAGAGTGCGATGTGTGATTAAGGGTGGTAAATTGTGTGAAATAATTAAGTTTTAAATATAAATATGAACGAATTGACATGTTAATAAATATTTACAAGCCCGAGGTAGGATAATCATTTTCCAAGTTATGGGTAGTTAACATTGAGTATCTAATTAAACCTTTCTCACGATCCAAAGTCATTTCAAAGAAGCTTCCAGTCTTAATTTCCCGATACCATCTACGCTGATATATCTCATCTATTTTAGGCGAGCTACAAAAGACATGTCACTAAGGAAGGTGATGTAAAAATAGAGCAAGCAGACCATTGCTGAATCTAAGTTTACAAAGATCGCTCCTATTTTCTTTGATATAGTTTGTGATGCTGCCGGAGGTGCAACAACTTGGGAGGTCATTTACAATAGGCTTGAGGAAAAACGTCCTAAAATCAATGTCATGAGAGAAACAACTAACTCAACAAGGCCTTCAGGACTTCAATTCAGAGATGCTTCTTGTTCTTTCCTTCATAGGATAGGAGCAAGACCTAAAATCCTCCCATACATGGATATGATCAGGTGGGTGATTGAAAACCTCATCATTGAAGATAAGTAATTAAAGAATTCAAGAATGGAGCTCATAGGTCGTTCAGAGCAAAGAACTTGAACAAAATGTACCACATACCAGACCCTCACGATATCTACAACAACACATTTGTGGCTAACTTCACAAAAAAGAACCCAGACCCCTTCAAGGTGATTCATGGTTGGAGAGTATTGGACAACAAATTCAAATATGACAAAGTGAGTATGTATTTTATAGCCTTTTTGGCAAAGCCCTACAACTATGCAGTAGCTATGTTATGTAGATTATATGATTTACCCAATAAAACTAAGTTTTCCATAGAATGGATTCCTCTGATTGATGCATGTGTTAATTCCCACATCATGAATTGGCTCTCCATCCTATTTGATAACCTGACCACCACCATTACTGAATACTGATAGAAGACAACCTCCTCTCCAGATAACCTCCCTTTGTTCCATTTTAGTGCCTGCATTATGGATGCCATCTATTTTTGCACGACATTTCCAACCATGGGTTGGAAATGGACCTTACACGACCCCTACCCAATCCATCTCAGTCATAAAAAAGTATGGGAATCGCATTATATACCTCACTTCTATAAAATATTTCTTGTTGTTCTGTTGCCCCTACATCAAATAATTTTGAATGAGAAAGCCCCCAGGTTTTCCCAAGAAGCCACAACTGACCTGTTTACTGTCGGAAAATATTTCATTTAAGAATGGTTCACCTACATTAGGTTTTTTGGTAGCATAGCCAATCCAAATGTCCTTCCTTTATATGTTTCTGATAAATTATTAATAAGAGAGATTGCCTATCATACCATGGGAAAAGTCCTGACTAAAGTTCTCAAAGACAACAAGAAGTCATTATGGCCCTCTTTTCTTGTCAAGTGTTGTTCTTTTGCTTTCGCAAATTTTGTTCATGCTACTAAGGAGTCAACACACATGGAGGCCCTTAGGCTATACATTGCCTAAGAGGAAATTTAATCCAGAAAAGGTGGCATATAATGTCACTACTACACTAAAGCTCAAGCAATACAACCATGAGGAGAACTATTTTGAAGACTTGTTACAATCGGCCGAATTCTTTGAACAAGAATTCGAATGGGAAAAGGAAAATCTGAAACTTGAATATTTTCAAAGCTTTTAGGACTTCAGAAATGAAAGGCTCGAAGTGATCCCAATGCATTTGTTAAAGCCCGAGGATAATCCTACACCAAGTGTCACTGTTGATAGTGAAGGTCCTAGTTCTCGAGTAGACGCTCAGGTAAATACTGAGAAAACACGAGACACAAGGAAACCCCAAGACACAGATAACACAGATGAGTCCAGTAGGAAGTCAACTGAGAAATAAGTGATGAGCACCCCGACCATAGAAATCAGTTCAGAGGTTAAAGGTAGTAGCTTGGAGAAGGAGTGGGATCAGTTTAATAAAAAAAATCAAGGCACTCCCAAAGTGAAAAATACCCAATAAACAATGGAATATATAACTCCTCTACATGTTCATAAAGATACAGAAACCAAGTGTATCAGTGAGCAATCCAAGCCTATGGAGGAGCAAGTGGCAACGTCCTAGCATACTAAAATTGTCCTTGCTCTGCCCACATTAGAAATTGTTTTGAAAGTAATTGAAATACCTCCACTTGATGTGTTCTATAACCCTCTCCAAAAGCCTTTAGTAAGAAGGCAGAGAAAAAGGAAAAGGGTAGACACATCTGAATTCCCACCTGGAGACAAGCTGATGGATGTAATTTTGAAGGACATTCCTTTCAATCTGGCAGAGAACTTGACTAGACTATCACAGTTCACATGAGCATACGCATCAATCACTATGGACAAGGCTATTGAAGTCTCTACCTTGTTAAGGGGAAAAGAGGAGAGGATTCAATAGCTCAAACAATAGCTCGAAGCAAAGAAAGCAAGCACAAACAGGAAATCGGCTAAGAAGCTTGGAGAATTGCAGCAAGACATGGAGGTCCTGAAAATAAGCCAAGAAGCCAATATATCAACCAAAAACATGAAACTCCAAGAAATGCAACAATACATGGAAAGATTCATGGATGTTCCTGGTACTGAGCATTTTATTAAAGAGGCACTAGAATTAAATTCATGTCTAGTGAAACAACAAGAGTATTTCTGCCAAAAGATGTCACACATTACTCCCTATGACTACTAGTGACCAACTAATAGATAAGGTAGTCGACCAAAGAACTAATTTTAATGATTTAAACACCAGAATCTTTGAGTTCATCAAATGGCAAGAAATAGAAGATGGAAGGAAATCCAATCTAGCCGAGATTGAGGAAACTCATAAAGACATTCTCTTCATGGATTGGGATGCGAGAATAAAATAGGTCAAGCTAGTAGTCACAAGGGTAGTCGGGGTATCAATGAATATCATTAAGGTAGTGGATCACACCCTATTTTCCACCAACCTGATTAAAGAAGGTAATCTGAAAGAAATACCTGATTTAAATGCTCTGTATAAAAGTTGGTAGGAAAAGGTGGAGACTCAGAGGGAGGCAATTACAAAATTGACCAAGACCAACTGGGAGTCGTATTGGCAGTGCCTCTTCAAGCTACACAGCTAGATGATGACTCCAATTATTCCCTTCATACAATTCAGTCAGTGCTGCCACCTCTCACCGATGCAATTTTTAGAGGACAACTCAGGACACATTTTGGGGCACCTCCTCAAATTCAACTGATGACTGATATATGTGAATTGAAGGAAAATTTGGTAGATAGCAAGTCATCCCCTTAGTTTTATTCATTTAGCCACTGTTTATTTTTGGAGTTAGTTACCTAATTAGGAGGAAGGTTGTTTGAAACCTCCTCAATTTTTGTATAATCTATTTTTTCACATTAGTTAGAATAGTATTTATACCCTTCTCATGCATTTAGAGAAGGGTCTAGAATTTTATCAAAAACATTTGCAAAGAATGCACTATTGTAATTTTGTGAATGCTTTGGTGAAATTATGGAACATGATTATTTCTTTTAGATATCAGAATACTTTCTTTTGTTGATGCACTATTGTATTCTTGGGAGACAATTTGATTTGAAGAAAGAAGTTGGTCTATGTCATTTTTCAAATGAGGAGGACTCTTTACATATGGTACTATTATCTTGTATGAGTGATTCTGTTTACCTTTAATTAGTGGCAAAACTTTACTTTCATGAATTATATGTGAGATTTATTGTTTCTGTTAAGTGTTAATTGAACTTTTGTATGATGCCTAGCTGAAATTGTGATTTTCATATATAACTCATCATATATGCGATATATTTTATAAATTTATTTGACTAACTATTTAGTCAAAGAAATTATCTTTAGATGTTATCATCTCTATTTAGTTGTGATCAATCTTTATTATCACATGTTAAGTAGATATCTTTGTAGATTGCATACCACACAGGAATACCCGGGTTTATATTAGAATAAGTTAGTTAGAAAATTGCATCATAGAATAAGTCATTTAGATTATCATTAGTTTATTTCAAAGACTCATGAACCATCCACTCTCACCTCAAAACCCACACTGGGAAACTGGTCTCATTATCCCCAGTGAGAGCCACCACTTTAAATGAAAAAGGAGTTGTCTTTAGGTCTGGAACAGGTGGTTATCCTTGATGTTTCAGCAACAGAATCCTGAGGCTGCAACAAGAGGGAAAGAAGAAGAAAAAAGGGGAAAATATAAAAATATGAAAGCCACAACACGTTAGTACAAAGATCCTAGCAACAACTACAACTACTGCAACATTCATGGCTATATAGAGGAGAAGTGTGGGAAGTTTTGTCCAGAGCTAAACCCGAAGAACAAGAAGAAAGAAAATAAGAAGAAGAATGTCATGGCCACCAATTAAAGAAACCAAGTTGAAAGCATCTCAAATGTGGATGAAAATATCATTTGTGTGTCAGTGTAGAAGGAGGCAAATTTGAGTCAAATTCAGCAACAAGAAGAGAAAGAAATGACCAAACTCTTCCATAGAAAGGTACATGTCAACAAGACAAATATTGATGTCGTGTTTAAATCAACATAGTATGATAATTTCACTGCAGCATGTCTGGTCACTATGTTGGGGATGGGCATTTGCGATCATCCAAACCCATATCCACTGGCATGGATAAATAAGGATGTTGCACTAAAGGTAACAAAATAATGCAAAATTAGATTTTCTATCAGTGTTGATATTATTGATGAAGTATATGTATATTTGGTTCCCCTTGATGTATGTGGAGTCATGGTTGGGATTCCATACATGTACATACAATATGAATTATTCACGAGGAGAGCTAACCAATACCGACTTGTTAAGGATGGAAAATTGTCATCAATGTGCACAAATGCAAGTTGAAAATTTCATTTGTAAGTGCCAACCAAGCCATGAAATTTATATGTTCCAGCAAGAAGTATGTTTTACTATTTTAAAGAGAAATTAAGTCTCTAGTAGAGTCAATAAAAGGAAAAGCATCCTTGGAGGGTATTACTAAGAAACAAAAGCAACATTTGGAGTTGTGAAAGGAACACAGGGACATGTTCTAAGAGCCTAAAGGGTTATCACCTAAGGGAGAATTGGAGCACGAGATTGAGCTATTACCAGACTCCCCCATTGGAAAATTTTGGGCTATATAGGTAGTATATTATAAATGTAAGTGAGGTGAAGAAAAAAATGTAGAATTGTTGGAACAAGGTGTCATTCGATCGAGTACATCAGCATGTGGGTCACCCATCATAATTATTCCAAAGAAGGATGGGACATAGAGTTCTTCTTTAGATTACAGGGCATTGAAAAAGCACACTCAAGAATAGATACCCCCTACCCAGGATAGAATATTTTTTGGATTAGTTGCATCAAGTAGTATAGTTCACCAACTTGGAATTGAATTCTGGATATCACTAGGTTTGAGTTAAAGAAGAAGATAGACAGAAGACTTCCTTGATCAAAACTAGGCAAGGTTTGTATAAGTGGTTATCCATGCCATTTGGTCTATGTAATACACCAACTATGTTTATGAGATTAATGAATGATGCATTGTGCCCTTTTCTATATCCATTTGTTATTTCCTATTTGGAAGATATATTGTTATATAGTGCCACCTCGGATAAGAATATTTCACATTTGATGTAGGTACTGGAAACATTGAAGAAGCACTAGCTACTAGTATATCAAGAAGTGTGAGTTTTTGCAACAATATTTGGTGTATATGGGGTATGTGATTAGTGGAGGAGATTTGAATATAGATCCTTCCAATATGAAGGCCAACATGAAATGGTCATTGCCTGTAATGTTCTGAGGTTAGTATTTTCATTGGGGCAACAATGTACTTGAGGAAATTCATAACCTCATTTTCAGTAGTAGTAGCACCACTCCACACCATAACATCAAGTGGAAAGAGTTTCTAGTGGTGAAAAGGTGAACATAAGTCTTTCAAGAGGCTAAAGAAGAAGATAAATCAAGCACCAGTTATGGCATTGCCAAAATTGTAGCGACCCTCCGAAGGAGAGAAAAATGTGAGTGGATATGTTATGGGAGATATCTTGATGTAGGCATGAAGGCCTATTTGCTACCATCCTAAAGTATTTCATGGGTAAGTTCTTAACTACCCTACCTACAACAAGGATCTCTTTGCCATGATGTAAGTTGTGAAGAAGAGGAAGCATTATTTGATGGGAAAGGAGATAATAATCCACATAGGTCACCAATTGTTATAGTACTTGCAAGCCTAGAGTAAGGTACATCAAACTCGGTGTTACAAGTGAATGGGGGTTTTACAACAAATTCATTTGGTGATAAACTATAAGAAGGGAAAAACAAAAAAGTTGGTTGACATGCTTTGAAGGCCACCCACATCAAATATCACATCCTTTTGAGCCATTCACCCATGATGCATACAAAGAGGCATATTCCAAGGATGAGAACATCAAGGAGGTGTATCAATAGTTTTATATTTAGAGTATGTTCATGATGGTGACAACACTGTTGACTACCATCTCTCGGATGAGTTAATCTACGTGATGGTTAAGTTATGTGTTCCTAAAGGTGAATGATTGTAGCTGATTAAAGAGGGTCACACCTCCAAGGTTGCAAGACACTTTAGTGTAAGGAAAAACATGGCTAACTTGTAGAGGTATGTGTATTGGCCCAAGATGCAAAAGCGGGTAGCTAGTTTCATTAGAGGATGCATGATTTGTTGTACTAGCAAGCCTAAAAGCATGAAAGAGGGTCTATATCATCCCTTAATTGTACATACTCATCCTTGGGAAATCGTTTCCATGGAATTTGTTAGAGGTTTACCAACAACCATTAAGGGACATGACTACCTGTTCATGGTAGTTGACAGGTTCAACAAGATGTATGTTCTAATGCCCTGTCAAAAGACCATCAGTAGGAAAGAAGTAGAAAACTTATTCTTTGGATAGGTCTGGGTGCACTTTGGGATACCAAGGAACATTATTTCAGATAGAGATACAAGATTCCACAGTGCATTATGGACTACTTTGTGGGAGAAAATGGAAAAAAATTGAAGAGATCTACAACCTTCCATTTAGAGAAAAATATGCAGACATAAGTAGTCAACAAGACTTTGGTGCAGCCTCTAAGGGGATACAAATAGAATCATTCGAAGACATGGGATGAAAATACAGTATATATACAACATTATTACAATAGAAAACTCCACACTTCTACAGGAAAGTCCCCATTTGAAACTTGTATTGGATATTCCACCTTCACCTTTCGATATTGCATATGGGAAACAAGGAAGAGTAAGGGAAGATCTTGTAAGAGATGATTTGAGGGCTGAAAATTTTATATAGAAGATCAAGCATGTCCATCTATAGGTACAATAAACACAACAAAAGTCATAGGAGAAGTATAAGCTCAAGCGTGATCAACAAATAACAAAGAAATCATTCAATGTAAGAGACATAGTATGGCTTTAGTTGAACAATGAGAGGTTTTAGGGGCCTATTAATAAAATCAAGGCTTTGAGGTATGGTCCCTTTCAGATACTAGAACAGGTGGGTGATAATTCCTATCAACTCAGTTGACCACCATATATGTGAATTTACTCAGTTGTGAATGTACAAAAATTAAAACTCTACGAGCCTTGCATACGAGATTAGGAAGAGGAACAGGTCCTACCTTATGTAGAGGATTTGGTGATATATTCTTAGGTAGAGATGATAGAAGATATAGTTTTTTAGAAGAGTTCTAGAACTACAAGACATGGGAAACATGACCTTTGGTAGATTGGGTTGAAGGGACAACTTTTAGGCAATGCTAAATGGTACCCTAGAGAGAAGGTAGAGGAAGAATTTCCTCACCTCATTCAGTAGAATATTTTGGGGACAAAAATCCTCCCAAAATGTGGAGGTGTTCTCTGGATTGGATAATTATATTATTTTTCATCCATATCAATGCATCTAGGGTAAAAAAAGTGGAGGAATGAGTGCACAGGATTGTTTTTACTAGTGGGACACAGTTTGGCAAAACAAGGTCTGAAACCTTCTAGAAGAATTTTGAGGAACCCAACAACCTTTTTCGGGGGTAAAAGTTTTCTTCCAGAGATCATCACATTTTCATGTTATTCTAAGCACACATATATTTCCAATGGTGCAATAAGTGTATCAATCAAAGTCTTTATGCGAAAGTTATGCCACTCAGAAGTTGACCTTCCTGTTTTCACCACCATGGTTTGAAAGGATGTCGCGTCAGCCCCCATTATTCATGGAAAAGGGGATAGACACATGATTTTGATGTAAAAGGATCTAGAATGTTATATATTTTAACTCTAGTTAAGATTTTAGGTAGTCATAATTACCACTAATAGGTTATCGGGTTGTGTTATAACCGGACCACTACGAGGAAGAGACAATCCATTATTTTAAGTGAATTTATTCCATATATGAGAAAAAATACACCAAGAGGGATAGAAGGTAGAGAACATAAAAAGGATTTATGCACTGTAGTAGCCAAAGGGCCGCAAATCATACTTCTATTCACCTGCATCCATATTTCCATGTAGAGAAAGAGAACAGAGTGACCTCACCTTATGGCCGGTTTTTCTCTCAAAAGAGTTTCCCAGAGCATATATTGTGTCTTATGTGTGTGTGAGAGAGATTTTATTTTGTTGTTATTTATTTTCTATATAATTTATATTCACATGCAAGCACTAATTATAGTAAAATATATAGATATAGAAATTTAATAAATTTGTAATTGTGTAGAATTTCATATTTTTAATTTAATATTATCAGATATTTGTGACGAACTATCTAGTGGAATATCCACGATATTTTATGGATCATTAAAATAGGGTGGGAAGATGCTTGAAAAATGGGGAGGAAGATCCCACACTTAGCTTCTGATTAGGATCCTTTTGGAAGTCAAAAATCTTCTCAATGGGGAGGATTGATCTAGGAGGATTGAAAAAGGCATAAAATTAAAAATTCTCCAAAATGAGATGGAAATATCATCACGTCGAAGAGCTCGACAAGACGATTCCAGCACAACTTGAATTACTTCAATTTGAGTCCTCATGCAAAATTTATCACAGTTTGAAGTTTTGCATTAATAGTGAAAAAGGTCAAAGTCAAAGGTGACATGTGGCACACCCTAGATGTAACAAACATGGTGAAAATTCCATGTAATAAAAGTTAATAAAGAAAAAATAATAACCATGGTTGATGGGACACTAATTCCAAGTTGAATGTTGGGCAAGGCATCCTAGTGTGGATGTTCATCGGTTTCTTAATAACAAAGGAAATTGGCAAAGGCAATGACTAAGGCTTTGGAAAGGAAAAATGGCAGTTTTTACACATTTATTTATGAAAATAATAAAAATTAGGAGAAAAGGGAGGTGAAAGGTCATAGGTTTCATGTGAGGAGGAAAATGAAAGAAAATAATGGTAAATGAAGAAAATAGAGGCCTCATTCATAAAAAGGCTTATGAGAATAAGCACAAAGACTTTTGTCAGTTTAGTTCTGGAACTCTCTCATTACTCTTTCTCTCTCTCATTATTGTATACTTATAGTTTATTGGAGAACTCTTGGAGAGTGTGGCATAGTTGGATTCTTGGAGGAAGAAGGAAAATGAAGAGCAGGAAAACGCAAGAGGACATCGGGATCAACAACTACAATAGGTTTTTCTTGTAGGTACCAAGTTGCATTTATATTTTCCTCACTAGTTTTGGCATGCATGGCATATGCATTTGGTTTTTTCTTCATGATATGTCATTGGCATGGAGGATGGCCTAGATTGACAGTGGATTTTCCTAGCCTTGCCATTTCCTGGATAGTTATGTTGATTATGGATTTATTGCTTTGTTTTTTTTTGGGTTGATTCTCATGTTTCCTTAGCTTGGGTTGAGTTACTAGTTCCTAGATACTTGGTTGGACAAACACTCTGGAGCCCTGTATCATCTTGGTTTAAGTTACTAGTCTTGGAGCCTTGGTTGGGCAAACGCTCCGAAATCCTTGGTGGGTTGAGTTACTAGTCCTAGAGCCTTGGTTGAACAAACACTCTGGAGCCCTTGGTGGGTTGAGTTACTCGTCTCGGAGCCTTGGTTGGACAAACGATCTGGAGCCCAGTATAAGATGTGGGATAAGTTACTAGTCTTGGAGCCTTTATTGGAACAAACAATTTGGAGCCTCGGAAGACTTGGATAAGGACAAATATGATGATGGTTTTGTGATGTACGACTGTGAGGTGGAATCACTGTTTGATGTGTCAAGGTAGTTGGCCTCTAGAAGACCTTTATGGTTTTGGGTTGACGTGTTCTATGAGATCCTACATTCATGCTTGGAAAATGGCACAGGGGTGAATGCTTGAAAATAGATTTGGCTAACTCATTCTATGGTTGTGTGGAACATGGAAGTCCCATCCCGGGTTTGCATTTTGCATCATCAATATGAGGTTATTTCTCCTTGTATTTCTATGTGTATTATACTAGTTTATATGTGGGTTATATGGTTGTGATTTCCTTGGTATATCTGTCGCTATTATGTTGGTTATATATATGTCTTATGACGAGAGCTATGTATGGGTCTCATCATGTTTTTACTTGTAAAGGAATGAAAAAGTGTATCTATGACCTAATGTATTAAATGGAAGATAATGTGTTGAAGCATCAATGTTTCTTAGCATTTCTAAGCTAAATACAAGACCCCTATGCTCAGATATATTATTTACACCTGTATATTACACATTTCTGAAATGTTTGATGAAATGCTTGTCATGGCTAGTAGGGGTCTAGTGAAGGACTTATTCAAATAACTACATTTGAACTGTCATTTCCCTATTATCTTACTATTCTAAAGGCATCATTCAATTCTAGGTAGTGACCTGGGCTCTGGGCCTGAACAAGTTGCTGAAATCGCAGGGAAAATCGCACAACACTAAGTAAAATAGTCCATGGACGTTGGCATACCTTGTCTTGAGAGCATCCGAAATCTCCTAGACACTGGCATGCGTATAGCATGGGAGTGGCTAGGGGTTAAGTGGTCCAAAATATCAATGGGACCCAGGGGATGGTTGGCAGAAAGGTTGGGATGGTTCTTGAGGATCCTAATGATGATATTGAAGGTCTCTATGGTGTGTTTCCATCGGGTCCACTTCCTTAATGTGACTTAGGAGGTCGAATCATATCAGAGTGGTCTCTCTTCTCATGTTTACCTCAGTTGATTGGTTACCTGGATAGATGTGGGAGGAGGTTGTTACAGAGTGGTAGCAGAGCATGGTTCACCCCTCAGACTGCATGGGTTGTATGTGTTTTTCATGCATTCATGTTGGTTGCGTGTGTGTCTCTTAGGCGTGTATTCCATGTACTTGTTACATTTGCATGGTGTTGATCATGGTGTAGTGATTTCACCCTATGGAAATTGATGATGTTGTTGTTGGATGCATCGTCATGAGTGTATGAGTAGTTACATGTCGTTATATGTCACTTACATCTATCATTCTTGTAGGCTTGGTTACAAGTATTGTTCATTTATTTTTGTTTATATGTGTTTATGCGTGTGAGTTGTGGATTTTGCATTTCCTATGCATGTTAATGTTTGCATGCAGTCAAGTTACAGCGATGTAATGGTCATTGTCATGCATGAGGTCGTAGTATGTGTGGTTGACATGGTCATGCATCGATGACTGGACTCTAGCTAGAATGATGGTTGCATGGTTATATTCTTATGTATTGTGTTTCTATATTCTATCATGATTATTTTATACATGTATCACGTCGATTTGTTGATCTTGTAGACAAGGTATCCTCCTTGCATTATACTAAGGTATGTCCATTTATTGTGGTTTTGTTTAGCTAACATGATATACCTTGCAGGAAGAAATATCAAATGGCTAGCAAGATGGTAGACTACAAAGACTCTCCCTATGAATTAAATGTGTAGTATGGTGTTGGGAATTCTTCTAATTTGGTAGATGCACTGAGATGCTTAAAGGAAGAAATAAGGAATTGTAAGGCAGATAATGACATAATCATATAGATAGAAGAGAAGCTAACAGAGGTAAATGTAGAGATACCTCATCGTTTATTAGATTTGCAATGATAGGGACCACTTTGGATCAACCATGAGGAGGAAAAAAATAATGGGTCATATGGTAGTATGTTGCATGGTGGTCACGTGTAGGATGGAGATGAAATTGTGAGAGATGGTAGATTGTTGGACGCTCCAGGTAGAAGAGGTGAAAGACACAGGTTCCATTCTAGTTTTGGTTCTCACAAGCTTAATGATCACTATCGTTATAATCTATATAGGAGGAGTAATATGAGATACTATATAGATGAGTTTAAGAAAGAAAAACCACCAACATTTGATGGAGAGATGAAGAAATCGTAGGACATAGAGGCATATTTGCTTGGTATGAGGAAGTTCTTCCAGTTGTATGACTATTTAGAGAACATGAATGCCATAGTAGCTACATGTGGTGTCAAATTTAAAGCATACATTTTGTGGGAAGATGTGAAGAATGTCAGAGGTATACATGAGGATAACTTGAATTGGAACAAGTTTGAGGGCCTATTCAAGAAGAAGTACCTCTTGGAGAGATACTTTGATGACAAGGCAAAGCAATTCTATGAGTTAAATATGGGATTTATGAAAGATGATGAGTACACTAGAAATTTCTTGGAGATACTGAGGTATGTGCCTTACCTCAAGGAGGAAAGGCCAAGATTTAGAGATTCACTAGTGGGTACTAATTGCATTCAAAGATAGGATTGAGTTCAATGAGCCTAAATAATTGGAGGAGGACATACGCAAGCTAAACAATTGTTATGAACAATCAAAGTGCAAGTATGAGACTCAGCGAGATTGGAAAGGTAATGCAAAGAGCTAGGGAAAATGGGACAATAAGTGAAAAATACCACATGATTTAGGTAACAAAGAGAATGTTGCACCACCTAAGAGGTTCAATGCATCTGACATGGGACAGGAAACATCAATCTGAGGAGAAGAATAAGGAGCCCATGTGGTGTTGGACTTGAGGAGGGGATCATTGCAGGAGATATTGCCCACATTATTAGGGTGTTAGGCCTCAAATATATAGCGCACAACAGGCACAAATTGTTGGGGATGTTGGTCAAACCGTTCCTCATATTTATGTAACATTCGATAATAAATAGGAAGACCATCATGAATCTATCATTGAGATGGATACTAAGCTTTGTGATCAATTTTTTTCTATTTTGATTGACCCTGGATCTAATTATAGCTATGTTAGTCCTAACTTGCTAGATAAGTGTGGTTTGAGTAAGGAATTGCATGCAGAATCTTTGTTAGTGCAGTTGACTACAGTTACAAAGAAGTGGGTTCATCATTGGGTAAGATCTTGTGCATTTGATTTGAATGGTATCCCTACCAAAACACATTGAAATGTATTACAATTGGGATCATTGGGCAGATTGGTTTTACATTCATAGAACCAAGGTCGATTGTTATGATAAGGCCATTGAGTGCTTCGATGAAAATTGGGAACTTTTGAAGGCTCGAAATTCTCTGCCTACAACACTATAAGGGAGACCACCCAGTTGGACCTTAAAGAAGCTCCTTTTCTGTTGATATGCTGGTTCTGACTGGTTAAACTATGTCATGTCACATTTTCCCTATTTGTATTGATTTAATATGTATATTTATTTACCAATAGGCAAGGACATCAAATCAATTTTTCTTGCTGATCAGGCAAGAGAATGACCCTTAAGTTGTTTTAATGCCAGAACTAAACCACTCTAACATTTTGCCTCTTAAAGAAAAGGACTTCTAGAATGCCAAAGGTATGATAACGCACACAAGATCTAATATAATATGTAATTAATCTAACCTATCTCAATTGAAAGAAAGGGAAATCCTTCTCTCAATTGAGAGCCAATTAACTTAACAGGGAAAATAAGCTTTAAAGAATTGGAATTAAGATGAAGGAATTAGATCAAGGAGATAGCTCACAAGATCTGATTGCTTGTTAATAGAAATACTAACAATCAAACACTTAGTAAATAATTACATAAGTACCTATTGAAAATATATCCATTTCCTTATTTATCATATGCATAAGAACTAAAAGGATTCATGATGAATTACTGAATTATTTCAAATAAGACATCATGTATGCAAGGAAAAAATTGTTAACCTAAATCATAAGATAACTTTCCGATATAATATTATAACTATTTCTTCATATGTATATTTCAGTTTTCAAATTACATTTAAGATAAAGTGTGTAGAATAGTCTAATCAAACTTTTAAATGAATTAAGAATTAAAACTTAGTAATAATGCATGAAGCCAACAATTATTTCCTACATCTGTAAATGTAAATTGAAAAACTGAGAAAGAATTTGCATCGATGAATTGAACAAACAATAGTGCTATAAGAAAATCAATGAAACAAATCTTTATTAATAAAATAAAATCAAATTACAAAACCTCACAGTATGGTAGTAGTGCACAATCCTATAGGCTTGCAATCGATCTCTGCTTGTAGAAATGGCCTCCTCCTTACAACAGTAGTACATAATAAAAAAACATTTCTCCAAAAACAAATGAAAACACAAAAATATCAAGCCTTCTTCCCCTAGGGTTTCCTCTAACCCACAACTCTAAATCCTCATTACAATAGTGATTTTAGGAATTCAATAATTGTAGAGTAGGGAAGCCCCTAATATATTCTAGTCAATAAGAAAGTTGTTGAAGAATAGATTGTGTCCATCAATTTTTATTGGGCCAAAATCCCCTTCTTATCTTGTTGGAGAATTCTCATGGATTAATATTTTCTTCCTCTCATCTCTTCAACTATTTTCCTACAAAAAACAAATCCAAATTAAATTAAAATACAAAATCAAATCAAAATACCAAATCTGGAATAAAATATCTTCAATCAAACTTAATTAAATAATTAAATGGAAATGAAATATGAGTTTTCTATTGATTCCTGTGAGGATCTAATTGGTTAAGGAGAAATATGTGAATTTATCTCCACTCAGTAGAGGTTGTGTGAAAATGAAAATGTAGAAAATAAAACTTAGAAATTTGATTTTGTTTAGATAATTCAGAGCTTGATCTTCTGTTGAATTTTAGACCCATTAAATGATCAAATATTGTTTTTCAATGACTTCATAAATAAGCTACATGATTTTATGTATCCAATGAGTCATCCTAGGTCTCTTTTGGCCAAGTAAAACTCAACTTAGGAGCTTCTAAAGTTGGAGAATTAAAACTGTCAGAATTCTAGAAATTCTGTTGCCTAGGCTAAAAATGAAAATTTTGAAATAAATTCTAATCCTAAATTATTGCAATCATATATTGAATTAATATAATTAATTAATAATTAATAAACTTAAATGAATTAGTAAGAAATTAATTTAAAACGAATTAAATTAATTTAAAAAAAATAAATATTAATTACAATATTATTCTATTATATTAAATTATAATTAAAATTATATTAAATTAAAATTAAAATATTATAATTAAAAAATATAATTCTTACAATAATAATATAATCTTTTGATTTTATAAAAACCAAACCATAAGGAATTTCAAACCAAATATTTGAATTAAGATTTAATACCAACAAAGTCACGTGAAGATGAGGATGAGTAGTAATGGAGTCACGTGAGGTGGGAGGACTAATGGAGGAGGGAGGTGAGTGCATGTTAAGGTGGAGCGATAAGGGATGAGAGTGAGTTAGGGTGAGGTAAGCTATCATGTCCCTATCATGGAGATGGTGTTTCAACCGCACATAGGTAGTTGCGACATCGCTACCCACTTTCTTTTCACCAATACTTATGAGTACGGGCTACACATAACATTCAACACTTAGTTCATTTTCTTCAATTCTACTAAGCATTCATCATTTACACATCGGAATAACACTTACATCATCATCATATCATAAATATGCATAGAAGATTACTTTATTTTAATGGGAGAGGAAACTCCCAAGTTAGTGTCTACCAGATAATAATAATTCAATCTTTTTACAAGTACATACATAAGTGCATCTTTGCTAGGAAACTCCAAGTTTACCCTTAGCAAAATTTCCAAATTTTCAGCAATTCAACCTTCTCTTGTTGGGTCACCCACCTCACTGATTTAGGCTACCCTCGTTCAATAGCACCCACCTCCTTCATTCAGGGTCGCCCACCTGTAGTCATCCAGGGTCGCCCACTTCACCGTGTCGTTTTTCCAGCCACACCATGTAGAGGTGCCCACGTCTGGTCAGTTTTCCCTCTGTAGCTCTTTACACTGTTGCAACGGGTAGAGGTGCCCACCTCACTGGGTTAAGGTGCCCTCTGGAGCTTGTCGCACCAATGCAGACTTGCCATAGCTCGTATGCAGCACGACACCCTTCATTCACACATTGCAACTCATTGCGTTCAAGGTTACCTATGCCCACTGTTCAACTCGAAGTGTTCAGGTCCACCTATGTCCATTGCTCATCTCGCTAATCTGCCCTCCGTCTAGATCTGCCCAATAGCAAAATTGTCTGCCTGTTTGCTTGTCTGTCGGTTCACCAGTTTACTGTAGCTCATCTCTTCTACCTTAGCTCAGCACTTCGGCCCGTCCACCACTTATGCGTTGCCTCAGCTCTTTACCTTTCACTCTTGTTTGCCCAAGCTTCTTGCTAATGCTTGTTCGCTTGAGTTCGATGCATCCTTCTCTCTAAGTCACCATCCATACTTATATTAACTCATCCATGTGTTAAGGTGTTTCGTCCTACCTAGGCCAACCATACAAATCACCTATGAAAACGTCAAATAGCCTGTTGGCCCACCAACTCGTCCATGTATGTAAGTCGACCCACTCGGGGTGTCTAACTCCACATGTTGGCCCATCAACTCATTAGTTTTTCTAAACTTCATATAAAATCATCATCCGTGCACCCATACTTAGCCGATTTTCCACTTCTCGGTTTTTCGACTCTCCAAGTAACTCATTGCATCGTCACATAACTTGTCGTCGCACACTTTCCAGGGTGTGTTTAACTGAATTCTCCTACTTGTCGTCACAAAGTTGACTCATCGCACATAACCAAAGTTTGTCTCCCACCATCGCTCGTCACATATGAGCGTGCTCAGCTCGTGATCATGACATACTCCCCCACTTTAAATGGTTGTCTTCCTCGACAACAAAATCTCAGCAACCGGCATCGTTAAGACTGCAAATCCATAAATATGGGTATCCATATGTGTCCACCTCTGACTTGCCTGATGCCATCGATATGCCAAACTTTGTAAGAATATCATGTGTTATTACCCCTTATGTTGGTGACTAGTTGGGTAGTTAAACCAACCGTACATCGCCTCCATAAGAACCCATGCTCCTACATCATCATGACTCATCTCTACACACTATTGTCAATCATGTCCAACTCACCCCAAATGTCTGCTCAACTCATAGGAGACTCACTGCCATGAGAAGCTAACAATGAGCCTATCATCAGGAAATCTAGTGTCCATGCAGAGCTGCTAGTCCCACTAAGATGGGTAGCTATCTTAGAAACAAATACACTAAAGTTACTTTATTTCTCCTTTATGAGAAGTAGATAGGAGAGGAGCAAAGAATACCAACCTCAATCTTTCGCTTGGTTCCTTGCTTGTTCCTTCTCCTCTCTGACAAATCTTTGTCGATCCTTCCTTGTTTACCCCACTCCAAAGGGTACCTGTAAAGTCAGAGCAGCATAATACCTTCAAAGTACTGGGACCTACAATCATAAACAATATAGGACCAGATATATGTTAACCACACAAATGCATATATCATCAAACATACAAGAATGTGGAGGAAAACTTGAATAGCTTTATTAATAGAAAGAGTAGAAGAGAAGATTACAACCCATTGATCTGCCTAGTGTCATCCTCCCAGCATGAAAGCCCTTCTTCCCCTCATGAAAAGCTTAGATCACCCAACAATATGATGTTCCACCAGGAAACCAACAACACTTCCTTACAAGATACAAAATTCCAACCTTTGGATCTCTGGGATGAGGGATCCATATATAGATGTTTGCAGGGGGTGAGTCAGCTTTTGGGATTTTGATTAGTGTCCTCTCTCTAATAGCTCTTGGTTCCACTTGGAGATTCATGATCTCTTACTCATCCCTGGGAAAATTCAGAGATGCAAGTGTCATAGGAGATGTTTCTGGAAGATTCCATGATCATCCACCTTGCAAAGTGTCTCTGCCATTTGTCTACTCTCGCCCATCACACCCTACATAAGGGATTTTCAGTATGCATCACACTTTTTTCATGTGGCAGGTGAGATGCATCATGCCCTTAGCACTAAGCAGTCTGTATGGTCCAATTTTGACTAGTTCTAAGCAGTTTTCCATGGAGAACTTCTGGGAGATGATGTAATGAGCTGACCTTGTTCCTTTAGGGTATGAAACAAAAATTTTAGGGACTCAGAAGCCCTTGGTTTATCGACATATATGATTGGGGTTGCAGTACCCAAATATGTCTATAACAGTTGCCCCCTAAGGCATGAGGTCGTAAATCTTTTGATGTCGGGTGAAATGCTTTATCATGAGGATCAGAGGTTTTTTTTCGAACTGGAAGGCGACTTGTAATAAGATACAATACAATAAATTATCTTCATAATATTTTCATGATATATTTGAGGCGGGCATTCCATGATCATCTTTATAAATTCATTTTCATGTACAAAGGACAGACAACTGTCTGTATACGAGACTGATGATTCTGATAGAGTCATCATCCTTTGATTCAGATGATCATCTGTGCAAAAATGATGTACATTTGATGTATTTATTTTCCTGAATATATCGTAGCCCAGATGGATGAAACTAGATCTGAGGTCTTCAAACTCAGTCAATATTCACCCGAAGTACAAGTTGATCCATCTGAAAAATGTTCTGGAGTCGAACATGGAAAGACATCACCTGATTACCAGCCAATGATCTGAGTCGTTAACAGGCACGAGAGGAATCATCGATAATGATGATGACCCTCAAGTTATGATAGTACAATTCACGTGGTGTGAAAATGGGACTTGGCGTCGAACACCATGCAAAGTCTTTCGATCAAAGGCCATTGATGTAAACCTCTCACTGGAAGTGAGAAACTTAACATTGAGGCATGCAAGTTTCAAAGTACTGAAAGGGTTGTTCCTAGGTTGACTTCTTGGATAATGAGCTGTTGTTGACAAGAAGTGACCCGTCGTAAGAAAATGATTTTTTGGAGGTGAAAACGATCTGATGATACCAGGTTCAGGGTGGCGATCATGAAAGAATGAAGGGTGAAGGTATTGCAGTGGATGAGACAAGCTGGGTTGGTGAATTCTCTGAGCGACTTCTCTTGAACATATTGGCGACACTGAAATGGATTGGTAGTGTTAACCCTAAAAATGGATCGTACAGTGGACCAATGGTAATATGACCGGTGAACGGAATAACCCAACCTGACTCAATCATGGTGATGGAGTGAAAGTGTCATGTTCAAAAGCGACTTGCTACCAATAAAGTTTCTTCAAGTTTTCTTCCCAATTTTTCCCCAGTCATTGCTGACCAGTACCTCTTTATTTTTGTCAAGCTTGAGGATGATAACATATGCTTGTTCTATAATTTTCCCTTCGGGCAAACCCATCGCTATGTTTTAACGAGCCTAGCGATAGTGAAACGTGTTCTTGTTTGCATGGAAAAGTTTGTCGCTATTGGTTTTAACGAGTTTAGCGACAAAGAAAACTTGGTCCTTTTTCAATTTTTGAGAGTCTAAAAAGGGACAGAAAGGAAACTCCAGTGATCCTTTTTCATCATAAAATCCCTTAAGTCCGAAAAAGTATAAAATAATATGAAAGGGATGAATTTTCGACAGTTTTAACTAGCCGAATAAGACAAGCGCTCGATCTTTTTGTGTAATAATCCCTGAGGTCCAAAAAGATTAAAATCTAGAGGAGGGATATCACTTCTGATAGCTTTAATGAGCTGGAGAGGCCAATTGCTCGGCAATCTTTTCATATTTTATGAGTCACATTAAAAGAGCTTAAAGGAGACTCGTTGTTTAGGAACGAGTGATATTTTCAAGTAGTAGCTGGTTCCAGGTAAGGTTTGGAATTTTCCAATAATGGCGGTGTTATGAGGATGGCTAACAGAATCACTCGTCGCAGTTGTTCCTCAAAAGGGTAAAAAATCAAATGGAGGTGTATGATCGAGTAAAACAGAGTGGAGGTGATGGTAAGAACATGACCAAGGCTCAAAAGTTGATGATAATGCATTCACAATGGTTTTTTACCAGGGATTGGTTCATTTTTTAATGACTTTAAACTCTGGCAAAACATATGCTCATTGCTTAGGTTTAATTTTTAACAAGCTTGAAGTTTGCGTAAAATTGCTTATGATAATGGTCATTGATATTCGATTCACTATTAACACTATGTTCTTTCAACAGTCGTACTACCTGTTCAATTTCTCCATCAAATTGATTAGAAATGAGAATGCATGCTTGAAAAATGAGTTAAAATACTAATACCCTACTCGAATTACGTGAAAAGTAATTTAAAAGTAGTTTTTACCCCTCATTTTACCATTTCATTTTAATTTGGGATTGTTGGAGCTTTAGAGGTGTTTTCCCCCTTGATTTTCACTAGCTATTTCTGGGAGATTCTGCGGGCGATTTCTGGAATTGTCTCGACTAGGTAGGAGCTAAGCCTGAGCTCTTCAGTTGCATTCTTTCCTTTTTGAATTCTGAGCATGTTTCCTTGCTTTCCTGAGCCTTTGGGGTTTGAAAAATTCGTTCTTCCCCCATCGCACCCTATGTATATTGAAAGGTGCGATGCATACTGAGTTGGCCATTGGCGAGTCAATATGCATCTCACCCAGTACACAGCTGGGGTGCAATGGGCACAAGGAGGGAAACTTGTGCATTGTTTTTTCATGGAAATTTTACCTGTTTTTTGCCAAATCAGGATCCTGACTATTCTCTTGTTTGTTTTTCAGAGATCCATCATAGCAAAATGGTTGTTACATGCCGATAACGTGGGCATGAAGAAGAGGACATAGTTTCTTTACACGATCTGGGTACGGTAACTGTATTACGAAACTATGGTTTGCTCAAGTTCTTCCGCATACCTAGCATGAGGCAACAAATCAACTTGTTGCAATATTTCCTCAGCGCATGGGATCCTACCAACAAAGTGTTCCATATCAGAGGCAAATCCATCCCCTTGACTATTGTGGATATCTATTTTTTGACCGGTCTATCGAGGCGTGGTGCCCCTCTCTCACTATCAAGTTCCGCCAATGGGGGTGAATCCATGAGGGATTATATTTAGCATTACTATAGATAAGGATCTCAGCCGAGCAGGGATGGAAATATTAGCATCCGACATGTCATTGACTAGTCCTTGAGGACTATCTTGTTCACCTTTCCTAGACTAGCTAGTAGTGTGGCTCTTCATTTGGCCAACAGCTCCTATATGCAGTACACCTTGGAATGCCTCGAACTGAAGGTGTTCAACTGGTGTAATGCAGTACTTCCAGTGATGAAAGAAAAGATTACCAAGGTGAAAAATGAAGGATATAAGAACTTTGGCTATGGTTCCATTTTGATGGCTTTTGCCTTGGAGAAGATCCCACTGATGCAGCCACAATACATTTCACTTGGTTTGCCGCCACCAACTGAGCCACAGATGCAGAGATGGGTTGACCTTATGGCCTGACATGTTGGTTAGCCGCAGGTTTCTTTCTCTGATGCCTTCTTTGAGTGTTTCATCTGTCAGGAGATGGTTTATGCCGAGTGTCCATATGCTAGTATGGATTTCCAGGGTGACCCAGATTTGGTGTTGCCGGCTGGCAAGCAGTGGAGTGTGATAGGTAAAATCTCCGACCATATTCTTGCTTATTGCTTTTATAATGTTCTTATGCTTTCTTTCATTCAAGACTAATCAAGACTCATGTGTTCATGCAAATATCAGACCAGTTCGACCAGCAGTGTGCTTGAGAGCACCAACTATCGTTCCAGCAGGAGAGGCTGCAGGGAGGGCTGTTTTTTGTGACCTAGATGTGGCCAAGACTCTTGCAGCATTACAGGATCAGATCGAGGGTCTCACCCTTGGTATCCTGGATGTCAGGACTGATGAGCTACCTCTAAGGTTACAACAACATACTACTGGCGTGTCGAGTCGATGGACTAGGCTTTTACGCATGATTGCATAGGTGGTGACTTGTTATCATTAGCACCATTAGAATAGGGTGCTCCCTAGCATTTTGAGTCGTTGGGTCATTTGACCGATTTTGTCTTGGACACAGAACACTATGTGTAAACCATAAACAACTATATGTATTTTTTATTTTCAGAGCTTTATTTTGGTTAAGTTATATGATCCTCATGCAAATATTGATGAAATGCTTTTCTTTTAACAAAAGAATCTGAATTTCATTGGAATGATGAATTGCAAAATGCTTTTGATGCACTCAAGGATAGCTTTCTTCAGCACATGTTTTGAGAGGACAAGATTGGAAATTTCCCTTTCATATTTCCACTAATTCCTCTAATTCGGCTATAGGAGAAGTATTGAACCAAAAGGAAAACTTCGTAACCTATGTTATTTATTTTGTTAGTAAAAATTTGAATCCTGCTGAATTAAATTACATTGTAACTGGAAAATAATTCCTTCTTTTGGTTTATGTTATTAATAAGTTTAGACGTTACATTACCGGGTATGATGTTTTTGTACATACTGACCACTTTGCTATTTGGTACCTTATGAATAAACCAGATATTAATGGCATAATTACTAGGTGGATTTTGTTGCTACAGGAATTTGACATCACAATATTAGATAGGCCAGGAAGAGAAAATCAGGTAGTTGATTTCCTTTCTAGGCTCAACCACGAAGGTGGGGATGTTCCTTTTAATCACAACTTCCCATTTGAGAACTTGTTTTCCATTTCTGTCAAATCACCTTGGTTTGTATATATGGCCAATTACCTTACTACAGGGAAGTTACCACCCATTTTTCATCTAATAAAAAAAAATAAAATTATTAGAAAAAGTGCTAATTACTCTTCAATAAAAGGAGACTTCATTTTCATTGTTCTTGATCTGATTATTTGCAGGTGTGTCAGAGGGGATGAGGTATATGATATCTTGATAGCTTGCCATGATGAACCCTATGGGGGGGATTTTTCAAAAAAACGAACAAATTACATAATCCTCTGCTTGGGTTACTATTGGCCAAGTCTTTTTAAGGATGTAAAGGAGTATGTTCAGAAGTGTGACAACTACCAAAGGATAGGGTGACTTGTGTAGGAAGATGAGCAGCCCTTGCAACCACAAGTTCTCAGAAAACCATTTTAGAGGTGGTCTCTTGATTTTCTATGCCTCATTAATCCCATGTTAAAAGGTAATAAGTAAATTTTAGTATGTACTGATTATGTTACGAAGTGGGTGGAGGCAAGAGTAGTGCCTAGAGAAATGAAGAATGTAGTGGTATATTTTCACTTTTCTGATATTTTTGTAAGATTTGGGGTATTGAGGGATATTGTTACTGATCAAGGCACCCATTTTGTATTAACCTTGTGTAGGGAATTGTGCAAAAATATTAAATCACTCATCAAAATTCCATTCCCTACCATCTACAGGCCAATGGGTAGGTGGAATCAACAAATAAAGTGTTGGAGACAATCCTAACTAAGATAGTACAACTACACAAAAGGGATTGGTCATATCGACTTCTAGAGGCCTTATGGGCCTACAGAATCACCTAGAAAAAAACTATCAGGTTATATCCATATGAATTGGTATATGGAAAACAAGTTTTATTGCCAATTGAATTTCAGATCAAAATTTTTAAGATGGAAATAGAATTGGGCATAGATCTCACTAAGTCATAACAGCAGAGGATCCTACAACTCAGTGAAGTATATGAGATTAGAAAGGATGATTCTTAGCATACTGACCTTATCCAAAAACAAAGGGCTAAATGGCATGATAGGTACATTAAAAGGAAGTAGTTTAAAGAGGGATACTGGGCATTTTTGTTTGATTCAAAATATAAGAATTTTAAAGGAAAGTTTAACACACATTGGCTTGGTCCTTATGAGATGGACAAAGTCTTTGATAATATATCTATTCGATTCAAGACAATAGATAATGAAAATTTGACTTTCTTGGTAATTGGGCATTGGCTTATGTTATATCAGAAGCCCTAATCTAAGGAGGCATTCTTGGAGGAGATTGTGAAGAAGAAAGAGCTGGAAATGTTAGGAAAGGGGGTTATCTCTTTCACCACATCTTCTTGATTCTATGTCATAATAAATTGAGCTTAATTTGTTACCTCTCATGTTCAATAAACCATGAGGGTAGTTTCTATTAGATATAGGTTTATCTCTTTTCTGGCTCCAGTAGACTACTTATGAAAAAGGAACCCCATTGGAGTTTTCTTTTTCAGTATTTCAGACTCTCTAAAATTGAAATCTGATGAGCATAAACTACCTTGGGCTCATTAAAATCATAGGACAGTAGATCCCTCAGTTTCCCCAAATAAATTTTGTTTCATAAATATTTGATTTGCTCGTGTCAGACTGATGTGGGATTATATAAGGCCCCCCTTCCAACAATCCTGTCGACATCAACACATTATCTATGTCCAAGATTTGAGATATGTGATGCCTTGAAGCCTGTATACATCAATGATAGGTTATCTCAACTACAGAAATGGAGATTCATTAAGGATCCTTCATTTCTACTCCTACAAGGCTTTTGACAACAACTCATCTTTTCACATGTGCTAGGATGTATTAGTTGTACCTTGATCCTCACTCTCATTATTGTTGGTGGACCTCACATTGCTTAACAATTTACCTTAATCACTGGTAATCCAACAAGATCACTACACATTCGACTTCAACACCTTTATTGATGTGGCAGTGAACTGTACAAGGATAGGTGAAGATGGAGTTCCACATTGTTCCTACAGATAGATCAAGATCAGTGAGCAATAAAAGGGGACAACAGCTTATAACAACAATAAGTTGAGGGAATTTACATTATCATTTTGTTAGGATTCATTCCTTGGTATTCTTCTATTTCTTGCGGAACTATTTCTTATAGAAACATTTCCTACAATATAATTTCCTACAGCATAATATTGGCTGCCACACTCTCGATATTATTCAATTAATTTCAAGCAGAACATCTTTTCAAATATCGTAAAAGCCATAAGTTTGTTACTGAAGTTTTCAAAGTGAATTATGTTAGGTCCCTATAATACTATTGATTACCCCATTACTATTGTAGTTGTTTCCCTTATTAATATTGTTGTGCCCCTATTGTCCCCATATTTTTATTACTGTG
>APFE031267501.1:53277-85413 GCA_000404065.3 Pinus taeda
TCCATCACATCATATTTAAGAGAAAATTCTAAGGTTCAAGAAGTGGAACATCACATCGAGCATCAACAACAAGTCCTCTAACTCTTAAAGGATAACCTCGTGTTGGCACAAAATAGAATGAAAAAACAGGCAGATCAACATCGTAGCGAAAGAAGTTTTGACGTAGGTGATTGGGTATTCCTACGGCTACAACCATATAAAAAAATTTCCCTCAAGCGAGCTAAGAAGGATAATAAATTATCACCAAAGTATTATGGTCTGTACAAGGTGTTGCAAAACATCAGTACTATGGCATACAAATTGGAGCTTCCTGCAGCGTCCCGAGTGCACCCAGTTTTTCATGTTTCATGTTTAAAGAAGGTTATAGGCGACAAGCTATTGTTTGAACTTGATGAGGAAGGGAAAATTATATTGGAACTAGAAGCAGTCACATAAATAAGAACTCGACAGCTACAAAATCAATCAATTTCAGAGTATCTCATCAAGTGGAAGAACTTATCTGATCAATATTCCACATGGGAGGATGAGAATTTTATACAAAAGCATCCAGAACTACTCAATTATTGACGACAACACGTTTTTTGAAGGAGAGGGGCATGTTAGGTCCCTATAATACTAATGATTATCCCATTACTATTGTAGTTGTATCCTTTATTAATATTATTGTGCCCCTATTGTCCCCATATTTTTATTATTGTGCCCCACAGAATCCCTCTATTGTTATTTTTTTGGCTTTATATTATTATTGTTAGGTCGGTTAGGTTATATTGTGACTCCTTAGACTCTTATATATAGAAAGGAGGTTTTGTCACTTGAATCATTGAAGAATTGTTCATTTGTGTATTGTAAAGGAGATTGTCCCCTCGAAGAGGCTAAATTCTAAGGCGTTTATCTCTCTTTTCTATATTTTGTGAGCTAGTTTCATAACAAATTAACCCCGTGAAACCTCATGATCTCACACATGATACGATTTTTGAACGACTCATCATTACAAGGCAAGGACATGCGTTATCAGGTACCCGGTGGTCATATGGTAAGTTAAAAAAGTAATTTCGATGTCAATTGTTTAAAGACTAAGGTAATGGTATGTATTAAAAAGAAATCATTATTATGAGTCACATTCACCCTTGATTGAAATGACATCCATTCCACATCATGCCATGAGGTTCCACTACCAATATGCCTTGAAATGTACAACATTTATTTCCCAATGAATCCTACAATAACGGATCATGATTTTAAATTATGATCACTTTATGCACTGCCTCAACCCACCTTCATTTCATTTTTTTCACTCACCTAATCAATCTATCTCCCTCCCCATTGTATCTTGAAAACACTATGTCTAGCTTATGGA
The DNA here is from genome assembly GCA_000404065.3 of Pinus taeda. Classification (NCBI taxonomy): domain Eukaryota; kingdom Viridiplantae; phylum Streptophyta; class Pinopsida; order Pinales; family Pinaceae; genus Pinus; species Pinus taeda. The sequence goes on from APFE031267501.1 coordinate 54,635, forward strand.
AGTTTTCGAGAGGGCCAAATCAAATTCTACATTTCCCTATGCACAACATATGGCAAGCTTAAGGTCATCTACCCATTTTGAGCCACAGGGGCCAGAGTTGTTAGATTCATACCCTCATAGCAAGAAACAACTAGAAAAGGTAGGGTGGTTTCCCTTATTTTTGAAGTTCAATGGTTCCAATTCTGAGGTAACTAAGTCATTTTGTTTGAACATGGATGGGGAACAAACTCAGGTTGGTAATATAAAATTAAATTGATCGAAGAGCTGGTAGGCCGAGCCCATTGTATCTCACCAGAGGGAGATCATTGGTTTAAAAACGAGTGGATTAATAAGGATGTATGTGCACCTTTCCTAAATGAGGAGCATGAAAACCCAGATTGGGGAAAAGAAATTTCGTAGAGCTACCTAACTAGTAAGTATCAACACCTTTTGTATTTACTTCAAAAATATATAACATGTGAAGGAAAGTTTTTCCTACCTTTTTTTGTTTCATATGCAGCTCCTTGGTCACTTACGAGATAATCCTCTCAATTTACCTCATTATTTGACGATGCCTCTGTTTAAAATAGGTACCTCCACCCAAAAGAGGGAGGCTAAACGAAAGGAGAACCTCTACCACTATGGCCTAGTTAAAATTATCATGGTAGAAGTATTAAGGGAATAGGGTAAGACTTAAGAGTTCCTTGTCATAAATCATTTCATAGATGAGGAAGATTTGACCAAATTAGACACTGGAGAGGTAGAGTCGGCCCAGAGGCCAAGCAAGCAAAATCAGACTCCTACTCAGCCAAAGACAATACCTACATCCTCAAGGACCAAAGAGACAAGACGAAGTCTGAAACAAAAGAAGTAGTCATATACTAACAGCTAAGATGAATTGTTCAAGTCTCTAAAGCTTAAGAATTCCAAGCCAAAGCCTACGCTGCAAAAGAAACCCCAGACCCTCATCCAACTAGAAGAGGAAGAGGATGTTATAGCACTAAGGAGAATATGGGAAGAAAATACCAGTGGATTCCACTACTACCCCTGCTAGGCGATTTACTAGAAGCCAAGCTACTAAGTTGGCTACACAGGAAAGCAACAAGGAGGGCACAACTCGAAAAGAAAGGAAGAACAAGAAACCAAAGGGGAAACAAGTTTAGATTAAGACAACAGAGTTTATCGACAGGGAGGAGTGGAAAAAACACTCCAGGAAAACCAACAATCAAATGGTAGCAAGAAGAAAACCATTGAAGACCGTCCAGGATCAGAAGAAAAAAATCTTCCTCCTTCCCCTCAACAAGAATATGTAGGAACTTAAAAGAAAAGACAGTCATGCCAGGAGCTAGAGGAAGCCATCATTGAACTTACAGTGTCCAAAAGAGTCTTAAAAAAGGAAAACATGGCCCTTAATTAGAAAAACATGTGCGTACAGAAAGAGTAATAAGATTGGAAGATCAAATACGAGAAAGAAAGCAGGATAGTGAAGAAGAATCAGGTTCAAATCAGACATCTACAAAACATAATGAATAATATAGTGATGGATTCAAAAAGGTTGAATCCAACAGAGGTTAGTTGGACCATTTTGCTACACTAGCTACAACACAAGGAGGGGATTGAGTTTTTCTTTTTACATACATATCATTTTTTCTTGCATAGGGACATGCAAGATGCTAGGTGTGGGGGATATGCTGGGCCTAGGTTTTGGCCACTTTTTGACAGCATTCCTAAGGCCTTACCCCTTTTTAATACCCTCTTTTCCTATCTAATTACCATCCTTTTGATACCTAGTGCCACATTTTGACCAAGAAAGGTGATTTAGACTCTAACATATGCATATCATTTAAGCATGTAATTTTTCTTTATTCCTAAGCAACTTGATATTCAAATCTACCTAATTTGACTAATCTATGACTATCGAAAGAAATAATTGAATTTCCTACGGAATATCTATTTTTGGGAAGATCCATGATTTCCTACAACAATGTCGATTTCTTGCATTAACGTTGATTGCCTGTAGTAGCGACAGAGTTTCTTGTAGACACTGTGATGGTTAGATATGTTTCGATCACTCTCGGGAGAAACAGGAACATGGGTTTTGTTGGAAAAAATTTCCACATGAATTCTATCCTATCAGCTACTTCAGATTTACCTTTCTCAACTACCCGACTCTTGTCCTTCCAATTGCAGCCAATTTTGGGGAAAAGCGGTTCATGTTCAATAGATCTAGGTTTGCTCCATGCTTCTAGTCATGGAGAAAACTAGTGATTTCTATTTACTATATCTTTGTCTCATTTTATCAAACAATTTTAGTTTTTACTTAGATAGGCAAAGGCATTGGCCCATAGGATCTATAAGAATAATGGATCTGATTTGTAATGGCACTAGGAGGGTACTAGGAAAGGTTAATAGATCAAGGCTGGGAGATAGATATCAGACCTCTATACTACCACAATGTTTTATTTTTTAGATCAATATAAACTTATGTTCTTTTTATTTTGTTGTAAACCCTTCATTTACCAAAGGGTTGTGAGTGAGCAAAGGCCACATTCACTCAGAACTCCAGTGGTTGTAGCTTGTGTTTAATTTAATTATATTTTATGCATTGAAAGTAGATATGCACACAGTTCCAGCTCTCTTCTTTATTTTCATGGCAACATGTTCCTTTCATGGTTAATGTTTGAGTTTATTGCATGAATGGTTTAATTTTATCAAAAGATAGAACTAGGCATGCATCTTGTGCTCAGATTTGTAGGTTTGAATGATTGGAATGAATATGATTTAAATTGTTGTTTGATTCTTAATCTTTCTCTTGATCTGCATCAACAATATTAGATGTTGTGGAGAGATGAATTATATTCTCCGTAACTTTTGTTGCTAAGTGTTGAGAAAGAGAAGGGAAATTTGGGATTGTGTGAATGGTATTTTTGCACTGGAAGTGCCAACCTACATATATTTTTCACAACACCTCACAATATTACGAATAACCCCTAGTTGATAATTAATGTATGTGTGTCAAATTATAAAGTTATAATTTTCCTCAACAAGAGGTCATATCCACACTATATTTAACAAAAGTTGAATAAAATTCTCTCTCTCATCCCACTACCAACTTACATACTCTAGAAAGAATTTAAAAGTGTAATAGCCCTGGTGAAAAGTTCATGTAATAGAAGTTAATAAAGGCATAATAAGACCATAGGTAAGGGACATTTATTCCAAGCTGAATGTTGGACAAACATAACCTAGTGGGAATCATTCGATGTATTTGGCTAAGGAAAATTGGAAAAGGCTATGGCAAAGGCATTAAAAGGAAAAAAGGCATTTTTGGCACATTTATTTATGAAAATAAAGGAACTTAGGAGAAAAGTAAGGTGAAAGGTCACAAGTTGCATGTGAGGAGGAAATTGAAGGAAAAATATGGAAAATGAAGAAATTAGAGGCCTCATGCATAAAAAGGCTTTTGAGGATCATTTTATGGCTTTTTGCCAGTTCAAGTTTGGAGCTCTCTGATTATTCTCTCTCTCTCACTCTCTTGGTCACTTAGCGTTTTCTTGGAGCAGTCTAGTTTGGAGCAAGGAAAGGAAAAGAAAGCAAATGAAAGGAAAAGCAATAAAGGAACAAGGAAAGGAAAATAAGATCAAGTAGCTTTAGCAAGAATACTTGCAGGTAACCTATTACATGTGTCATTTCCTAGCTCGTTTGGACATGCGCAGCTTTTCATGTTGGTGTATGGTTCTCTTTTTGTCGGTGGCATGGTCTTGCCAGGCTATGAAAGGGGATTTTAGCCTGGTCTAGCCTTTTTCCAAATTCCATGGTATGTTGGGATGTTTATTTTAGCTTTTGAGCTTTGGAAATTCCTAATGGATTTGGGAATCCGGGGTGGAGGTGGTCTCAAGGTTCATTCCCAAAGGCATAGGGATTGCTCGACCAGTTTTTGTGAGATACACTGTAAATCCTAGGGGAGAAGTCTTGGTTTAGGGCCTAGTGATCCATGTTTGGATTTTGGTAAACCCTGAGAGACAAGGAGATGAAAAATTCCTCAAGTATAGTGATGGATTCTAGATGGAAATCCAACTTTTGTTGGGTTGTGATTGGAGCACCGATTTTGGTGTGATCGTACTTTGATGAGGGTGGATGTGGTTTAACCTCTGGATTCCCTTGGTTGTTATATGAGATCCCACATTCATGCTTGGAGTAGAGAATGAGGGTGACTAGCTGAAAGAGAAATTTGGTTATGCCATGTCTATGGTTGGGTGGTACGTGGAAGTCCTGAACTTGGTCGGATCTGCCTATGATTAATAAAAGCTAAGTTCTCTTTATTTTTCACTTATTGGATTTAATGGCTGTCATATCTTTGATATTCATATCATTTTATGCTTGTTATAAGAATGGTTGAATGACTGGTTCATGTCATGGTTATTTCATGTATTTACTTGTAAGTGTTAAACGGATGGATGCAATACCTAATTGATCATGTAGTAGTTCAATGTTGAAGGAGGTCAACCTTATGGTTATGTTTCATAATTTGTTTCAGACGTTTATGCTCTATCTTGTATCCTGGACCTATAGGTTGCGTTGATGCTAAGTGTTTGAAAAAATGTCAGTCCCAGTTGGGGATGCTCAGGCTTAGCCCTAAGGGTGACTTTTTATTGATCAACATTTTTATTATGTTTTTAATGAATTCTAGAAGTTACAACAAGTTCAGGGCAGAGACCAGGATTCTCAGCTAGAAAAGTGGCTTAAATCTGGGGTAGTTGGCACAAAACTAGAAATATTGGTCCGCAGTCACTGGCAGGTAGGCATGTGAGAGTGATTTTGGCTTTCTAGCTGCTCCCTTTCCCATAACATGAGAGAGATTATGGCCTAAGAGCTACAAAATAGAAATGGGACCCAAGGACATGCTATTTGAGTGGCTGAATTGTCTCTTGAGGGTTTTGTTGATGATGTGGGATGACTGTATTTGATGTACTGTCAATTCCACTTCCTTAAGGTGACATAGGAGGTCAAATATGATTGTAGTAGCATCTCTCCTCATGTTTACCCTGGTTGTCATGGTTACTTTAGATAGACCTAGGAGGGGGTGTTACATAATAGTATCAAAGTATGGTTATGCTCTCTTTGGGTCATATTTGGTGCTACATATATGGATGAATGTGTTGGTCATGCAGGCATGTCAGTTTTGTGTTTGGATCTTACACTTGTGTTCCATGTGCTTGTTGCAATGCATCATATTGATCATGGTAGTAGTAAGGTTATCATGAGGAGCTTGATGTCAGTTCTATGGAATGCATGGAGATGAGTATATGACTGGTTATACAATTATATGCAACTTGATTACATCCTTGTACATTTAGTTGCATTCTTGGTTATTTTATTACATAAATCAATCTTGTGGGTTGATTACAAGAATTGATCCCTTATGCTCGACTACATATGGTTATGGGTATCTGTATTTGATTATTCATTGCTTATCCAGGTGGATAGTTGCATGGGGAAATGTGTATACTAGGGTAATGGTTGTTGTCATGCATGAGGTCATAGCATGGATTGCTAATATGTTCTTGTATTAATTACTAGACCCTAGTTAGCATGATGGTTATTCATTGTTTCACTTATTGATATATGTATATATGTCATCCATCATGTTGATTTGATGATCATGCAGATCAGGTATCCTCCTCGAGGTATGCTAAGGTATGTTGATTTATGGTGATTTGGTTTAGATGACATAGTATGCCTTGCAAGAAATAGATCAAATAGCTAGCAACGTGGTAGACTACATAGAATCTCCCTATGCATCAGATGGGAAGCGTGGTGTGGGGTACTCTTATGACTTGGAAGAAACAATGGGAAGACTAGATAAAGAAATAAGGAGTTGTGAAGAAGACAATGAGAAAATCATGCGGGCACAAGAGAAACAAGTAGAGGTGAATGTGATATTAATTTAGAGTTTTTTAGATTTGCAGTGATAGGGACCTCTTCAAATCAGCCATGGAAATCATGACAAAAATGATGGGGCATATGGTAATAGGTCTCATAGTAGACATAGGTTAGATAGATCTGACATTATCAAAGATGGGAGGATATTGGACACTCTGGATAGGAGGGGTGACATACACAGATATTACTCTAGTTCTGGTTTTGATAGACATCATGATTGTTATCATTATCACCATACAGGAGGAATGATAGGGGATACTTTCCGGATGAGTTCAAGAAGGAAAAATCACCTACCTTTGATGGAGAGATGAATAAATTGCAAGATGCAGAGGCTTGGTTTCCTTCCATGAGGAAATTATTTAGATTGCATGATTACTCAGAAAACATGAAAGCAAGGATAGCATTTTTCAGTCTCAAAGGTAAAGAAGATATTTGGTGGGAAGACGTGAAGAATGTCAAGGACATACATGAGGAGGATTTGACTTGGCATTCATTTGAAATGCTCTTCAAGAAGAAGTACTTATCTGAGAGGTATTATGATGACAGAGCTAAGGAGTTTTGTGAGTTTCATATGGATTCTATGACAAATGAGGAAAATACTAGCATATTTTTGGAACTGTTCAAATATGTGCCTTACCTTAGAGAGGAGAAGGCAAAGGTTCAAATAGTCATGAGTGGATTTCCAGTTGTATACAGAGATCATATTGAATTCGATGAGCCTAGATCATTGGAGGAGGTCGTCCGAAATTTGACACATTGTTATGAGCATTCAAAGTGCAAAGTTGAGCCAAAACATGACTTGAAGAGAAATGACAAAGCTAAAGGAAAATGGCCACCAAGGTGAAGAATACCTCAATATGCAAGTGAGAAAAATAATGTCATTCCTTACAAAAGGTTCAATACAACTGATAAGGGACATGGAGAGTAGTAGGCTAGAGGCAGTGATAGGGAACCATTGCAGTGTTGGATATATGGTAAGGATCATTTTAAGAGGGATTGTTTGTAGTATAAAAGTGGTGGTAGACCCTAGATATACAGTGCTTAGGAAGTGCATATAGTTGGTGATGTTGGTCATAGCATTCCTTAGATTTATTTGGCCATGGAGAACAGGAAGGAAGATCATTAGGCATCGATCATTAAGATGGATGGTAAGCTTTGTGATCAATTTGTTTCTATTTTGATTGATCCTGGATCTAACTATAGTTATATTAATCTTGACCTAGTGTATAAGTGTGGTTTGAGAAAATAAGTGCATGCAAAATCTTGGTTGGTACAGTTGGTTACAGGTACAAAGAAGCTAGTTCACCATTGGGTAAGAGCTTGTGTATTTGAGTTAAATGGTATGCCTACAGTATCACATTTGAATGTATTGCCATTGGGATCATATAATATGCTTTTGGGTATGGATTAGCTATACCTTGACATAACCAAAGTGGATTGCTTTGACAAGGCCATTAAGTGTGTGGATGATAGTAGGGAAAAGAGGAATTTGTAAGGGAATAAGAAGCCTACATTAGTGAGGATGGTTTCCGCTATGCAAACTAAGTGTAGTTGTAGAAAAGCTTGTGTGATGTTTGTAGTACACATTTCCAGTGACAAGGGTAAGGATGTTGAGGATGTTGACGTGCTGACAAGGTACCTAGTATTGCAGTAATTTCAGGATGTATTTCCTTAGGACATTTCATACTTTCCACCTCACGTGGAGGTAGACTTTTGTATCGAGTTAGTGCCAGAAGCTGCTCCAACATCGAAAGCACCTTACCAAATGAGCACACCTGAGTTGGTCAAGTTAAAGTTGCAGCTGAAGGAAATGTTGGAAAAAGGAGACATCAGACCTAGTGTATCACCTTAGGGTGCACTAGTGTTGTTCATAAAGAAGAAAGATGGTACTCTCATATTGTGCATTTATTATAGACATCTGACAAAAGGTAATGATGAAGAAGAGGTACCCTTTTCTGAGGATTGATGACTTGTTTGATCAATTGAAGGGAGAAGAGTGTTCTCTAAGATAGACCTAATATCAAGATACCATCATGTACGCATCAAGGAAGATGATATCTTCAAGACTGTGTTGAGGACCAGGTCTAGGTATTATGAGTTTGTTGTTAGTCCATTCAGTTTGACTAATGCTCCAGCTACATTCATGTATTTGATTAATAGTGTGTTGTGTCCTTATTTGGACAAGTTTGTTATTTTATTCATTAATGACATACTGATATATTCTAATAATGAGGAAGAACATGTAGAACATTTAGCAGCAGTGTTGAGATTGCTAAGAGAGCATCAGTTGTATGTTAAGCTTAGCAAGTGAAACTTATTTTAGACCAAGGTACACTACTTGGGACATGCTGCATCCAAGGAAGGCATACCATTAGATCCAGAAGAGGTAAGGGCCATCATGGATTGGGCAGCTCCTAAGAATGTAGATGATGTGAGATCATTAATGGGATGGGCAAGTTACTAGAGGAGGTTCATCAAGAACTTCTCATGCATTGCAAATCCTATCACATAATTGTAGTAGAAAGGTAAGAAGTTTAAATGGACAGAAGAATGTGAAGATAGTTTTAAGAAGCTTAAGCATTTTTTGACACATGCACCCATGCTAAAGGTTATGGATCCAGACAAGGAGTTTGTAGTGTGTGTGGATTCTTGCAAGAGGGGACTTGGTGGATTTCTCATGCGAGAAGGACAGGTCGTATGTTATGAGTCACAGAAACGGAATGGGCATGAGCAAAACTATCAAACACATGATCTTGAGCAGTTGCGATTATATATGAATTGAAGGTGTAGAGACATTATCTTTTGGGCAGGAGGTTTACAATAATGAGAGATAACAGTGGGTTGAGATATCTGTTTGATCAACGAAATCTAAATGCCATGCAAGCTAGATGGTCAGATACCCTTAGCGATTTTGACTTTGAGATCAGATACATCAAAGGGAAGCAGAACCGAGTTGTAGATGCTCTTAGTAGGAAGGTACAAGTAAATCATATAGAAACTATAAGCTCCTATGGGACAAAGCTACAGGAAAGGATCTTGCAGGAAAGATAGTAGGATGAAAAATACATGGAGATCATGCATATGTTATAAGAGAGCATAGTTACATGTATAGGGAATCAGGATGCAGAGTATCATCTCACGGCATATGGTTTTGTGAGGTTTCGAGACAGGAGCTATGTGTCGAATTGTAGTGAGCTCAAAATCTTATCTTGATGGAGTTTCATGTGAAACCATGTTCGATTCATCCAGGATATGTGAAGAAGCTTTACTATTGGCTAAATATGAAGAAGGAAGTAGCTGACATGATGGCTAGATGTTTAGACTTTCAGCAAGTAAAGGTGGAATGCAAGTATCTAGGTGGTTAACTACAACATATAGCAATTCTAGAATGGAAATGGCAGGTCATTTCCATGGATTTCATCACAGGTCTTTCAAGGATAGTGAAGCACATGATTCTATTATGGTTGTGGTTGAAAGGTTGAGAAAGGTAGCTCACTTCATTTTGGTGAATATTACATATTCAGCCAGTGAGGTAGCACATGTCTTCATTAGACAAATAGTGTGACTACATCATATTCCAAAGAACATTGTGTTGGACAGGGATGCAAACATCACTACCAAGTTTTGGAATGAGCTATTTTCAAGCTTGGGTACAAAGTTTGCCTTCAGTATAGCTTATCATCCACATAAATATGGTAAAAAAGAGAAGGTCGATACGATTTTGGAGGATATACTGAGGATGTACGTGATGCACAAGCAAAGGAAATGGGAGGAGTATCTTCCATTGGTAGATTTTTCATATAATAATGGTTATGAGGAGTCATTAAGGACTAGTGTTGATGAGGTTAATCATCTCTGTGGATAGAGATGATCCCTCTAGCCTAATGAGTGGGTCTAGCAGTTGAAGAGACAACCAATTACACATCTTCCTAAATTATGATTGAAAAATAGAACAAGAGAGAATAGCTACCTTGCTCTGATGTTAATTCGATTTCCTTTGTTGAGATCCTCGAACTGCTTGGGTCAAGGTCTTTTTCGTACCTCTTTCAACACTTATTTACCTGCACAAACAACCAAGAGATAACAAATCATGCCATAACCAATAGAAAATCCAATAATAATCTATTTAGATGATTAAGGAATGCCAAACCAATACATACATGAACATATATATTTTGGTAAGATGAACCATCAGTTGTATTATTCTTTAAAGAATAAAGGGGAAGCTTACAACCATAGCCTTGATTTTGAAAGGCTCTCCTTGAGTACTAATACAAGTCTAAGACAAGAAACTCTCCAACACTCCTTCTCCACATCTAATGAATAACCTCTAAGCACAAGCTCATCATAGGGGTGAAAATGGACATAGATCAAACATTTGGGAATGGTAGAGGGGAAATTCATAGGCTAGGAGAGGGATTTAGACCTCCTCCAAAGATAGGATTAGGCCCATGTATTACAGAGGTAGCTCATAGGGATGATACGAAGAGGTCAAATTTGGAGGATTCGACCTCATCTATGTGAAACCACCTCCATCTCGCCAATCTGGAAGCTTCTAGATCATGAAGCTTCTTATCCTATTTGGGAAAAATTCCCATTTGAGACCATTGTGTGTATGAGAGGGAACAAGGTGATGCCATTGTTGGCTTAACAAGGTGAAACAAATGACCATTGCAGTTTTGAGCTTCATAAGGGCGATGATTCTCATTTTAGGGTTTCATGAGCTATTTCTTCAGGGAAAGATCTGGATATTTTCCAAGCAAAGTTAAAGGAGGGGTTTGAGTTGTACACGTTGATGAGTATACTGTATAATGATCATGTTTCGGGCACTTCATTTTATGTCATAGGGAAGTGCAGGAGGCGTGAAAAAATATTGTGTAACAAATGCCCCCTAAAGCATGGAGGCAGAACAAGGAGTGATGGCTGAAATGCTTTATGAGATTTTGACGAGGACAAGGACACACACTGTCAGGAGACCTAAAAATGAAGGATGCATATACATATACATATTTGAGATTAAGGCATGAATCCACGACATGGATGCATCCATCCAGATGATGAAGACTATATAAAAAGATCCATGGTATGGGCACAACCATCGAGATAACAAGGATTAGTGTAAATATTAAGTCTCATGGTATGGTCATAGCCATCCTTATAGTAGAAACATGTGTACAATGATGAATAACATAGGGTCTTGTGCTCCATCCCGACCTGATCCATGTACAAATCCGAACATGCAAACAAACGTGTTGAAGTCAAACATGATGAAAAAACACATGATTATGACCAATGATGTGGACCATTAATAGGTATGAGAGAAACCACCAATAATGACAATGGCCCTCAAGGTACAACAATACAATTTGTCAGTGTCATAATGAAGTTGAGTTCGAACACTTGTGGAATCACCCGATCAAAAGCCAATAGCGAAGACCTGTCATCGGATGCGAAGAACAAATCATTAAGGAAAGCCAACTCTAAGGTAATGAAAGGGAGTCCCTATGCCATCTTCCTGGATAGTGAGCTGAAGTTGATAGGAAGTGAACTTTCAAAGGATGGAAATGATGAATCCCCTATCATTGACACGAAAAAAAGAATAAAGTGGAACAATATTCAGGACTGTAGTAATGACTCAAACAATGTATAGGTAAATAACTGCATATTGGAATTCTCTTAAACATATTGGCGACACAACTCTAGAGTGTGACGGAATTTGACTCATCATGGGGCTAAAGGTCATGATGACAATGTGGAATAGTTGAATTAGAGGCAAGATGGATCACCCAAACTCGAGGGGACAAGTGACTAAGTGAGGATATCCCAAACTTGACACGAGAGCATAAGAGTTTCATGTTCAAGAACGACATGCTATCTATACAAAGGATGTCTCATCTTCATTTTCCCCCGCTATTTCTAGCGAGTACCCCAATTATTTTTATCACAAGATTAAATGGGATAATGTATTCTCGTTATGTAAGTTAATTCTTCGAATGAATCCATCCTAGTCAGTTTTACGAGCCCTAGGAAGGAGAAGCTCGGTCCTGTCATGGTGACAAATGTGTTGTCGAAAAATTTTAATGAGCCTGATGTAAGAATAACTCAGTATCTTTCTCATCTTTAGAGAGTTTGAAAGAGAAATTAAAAAGAAAAATCCATCACATCCCTTTTCATAATTTGCCCCTAAAATCCGAAAAGGTACAAATTAATATCCGAGGGAACCTCTTGACCATGTTGACTAAGGTGTACCTTTTTCATAAATATTCAGTCCCAGCTCGAAAATGGGGTAAACATATACTGAGGTGATTTTGATTCATTTACTTTAACGAGTTCGAAATTAGAAGTACTCGGAAATATTTTCAATTTTCGAGAGTTAGAAAAGTGTTGAAAGATGACTCCAGGGGGATTCCTTTTTCATTTATTTAAGGAGTCCAAAAAAGAGATAAGAAAAACTCCTAGAATTCGTCAATAATGATCATTGTTGACATTGAAGGCACCTGTAGCTACATAAGAAACACACCCATTAGTGATATTAGGAAAATATTAAAATATTACAAAAATATTTGATAAAATTACTTCCAAAACTTATAAATAGGCAAAATTATTTTTATTTTTTACCATTTTACCAAACTGAGCTCTGAAAGTGTTTTTGTGCCCTAATTTCCTTAATTTTCTAGTGGTTGTTGTGGGAGAACTAGGGTACTATTTCGTAATCCTTCTGTGAAAGATAAGATCCTCATCCATGTTCTTGCATTTGATTACCTTTTTATGCAATGTTAACGGTAGATTTTAAGCTAGAAAAGAGCATTTTTAAAATTTAGGTCATCGATGACCATCGGAGTATGGTCATCAGACCCATGATGGTCGTGCTTCAGCCCAACAGCTCGTGTGATTCCATCGTACTATTTTGAAAAATAGGAGTGATGGCACCGAGAGTGATTTTTGGAGATTAAACACTCTTTTTAAAGAAAAAAATGTTGGTTTTCATCCATTGCAAAAACACAAAAAAATTATTTCAATGTTGCTTGTAGTAGAAATATGATCCTAGAGTGGAAAGAAAGAGGCCATGAGGCCGAGGATCACCAAGCATCTCAAGGTCTGACATGCATAAATTCTTTGAGGGATTGTGGCCTACTGAAATTCTTAAGGACCACGAGGCTGAGGGCACAAATGGAGTTGCTACCTTATCTGATCAACCTTTGGGATGTGGATTGAGAGATCTTCATCATCAAAGGGAAATAATTGGAACTGGAGGAAATGGAAATTTATTTCATCATAGGATTATCCCATTGAGGAAAATCCATTGAAATCTTTGGATCTCGCCAAGGAGGTGAGAGTACTAGCATTCTAGTCCATAGATACTATCGTAGAGCCGAGATAACCGATGGAGGTAAGGTGAAGATTGCAACGATCACCAATAACCTCATTCTGAGAACAATATTGTTCAGCATGGCATGTGTATCTAGCACTCAAGCTCTTCATGAGGCTTCCAAGTCTCAGTTTTAGTACGTTATTGCTTTTTTTACCCCCACCACCTTCAACTGGTGTGGAGCTCTTTTGGTGAACAGGAAGCACCAACTGACCAAGGGTACACACAGACACCTAAAGTAGTTCGGGTTTGGTTCCATAGTAGTGACCTTCTTCTTGGAGTGAATAGTGATATTCTGGTATCAGTAGGTAGAAGTACCACATCCTGCCTCTCGAGATCCAAGGCTCGTGAGATGGAGCAAGCTCATGCCTCGAGGAGGCACGGGCCAACATATTCACTACCCACCACAGTTCTTTGCTTTGGTTTAATGTCAATTAATTATGGCATATGGCTATGATTATGCCAGTGAAAATTTCAGAGGGGATCTAGATCTACCTCTGGCACCAGGTGGATAGTGGACCGACACAGGTAAAAAATTGTTTTTTGAATTTTTTCAAGTTTTACGATTTTTATGAGAATGTAATCTAAGACTTAGCTTATGATAAATGTGTAGATGTGGGACCAAAGAGACCACCACGCATATCACTAATAGCATGACGATTTTCCCATTCGATGGTGGCTGCAGACTACAAGGAATGGGTTAACCCCTTAGCCGAGATGAAGCACAATCTGGAGGCAATCACTTGAGGGGTTCCATATTATGCCACCATCGATGATGTTTTGCTGCGTTGGCAGAGACATACCATTGGAGTCTCTACGATACTACATTGACTGTTAGGCCGAGTAATTAGAGAAGTCATGTGCTACCAAGAGCACCGTGTAGTTTGATAGCTCTTCTAGTCTTTTACACATTGTGTAGGTTGTGAAAGCCAAGCATCTTAGAACACTCTATTTTTTGAGATTTTGTTGTAAACACTCTGGCAGATGTGATATATATATATATATATATATATGCATGTTTTATTTCTACTTATGTGTTCATAACATGATTTAGTTTTACAAATGATGCAAATGTCTATCAATAACAAAATTTGCTAATGCATCAGTTAATGTATTTAAATTACATGGAATATGTTTAAATGTAATGTAATCAAAATGTATTTCTAGAAATCTAAAATGTAGATACATACACAATATTTATTGATTTATTATTGAATAATGACTGCTCAATTGTAACACAACGAGCTGTGAATCCAACTTAACAACTAAATCCCTAATGCCAAGAGCAACTACTTCTGACAAGAGTTCAATAACTGCACTATACCCAGTGATATTATTGGTTGTTCGACCAAGGAAGGTACCTTGTAAGTTAATCAACTCATGATTAGGGTCATAGAGTACCCATGGCGTGGAAGATTGGTTACATGTGCTACGACAAGCACCATTAGAAAAACCAATGTAATGACCTGATGACATCTACAAAATGAGTGGAACACAAGATAATTAGAAAAACATATGTCTGCAAAGAAAACAAACACACTAAAAATAAAAATGCACACTAATGAATTAACACACTAATGTACAAAATTTATCATACGAATTTCACGCATAATAATTCTTGAGATACAACCCATTATGGGGCTGTGACAATGCATTTCCCTCATAATCACATAGCTCATAGGCACCTTTCTGTAAGAAACATTTGAAAATGTAGGGCCCATGTCACATAGGTTCGAACTTGCCTACCCCCAATTTATTGTTGGCTTGATCATAAAGAAGTACCAAGTCACCTTCAATGAAAGTGCAAGGAAAAACAGTTTGGTCAAAATGAGCTTTGACACATTTCTTTAGAGCTTCAATGACCATCGTAGCAATGTGATGAGTCTCATCTAGTCTCTCAAGATATAGTAGCTTCTCCTCTTCAGGCAAGGTATTCAGAAGAAGTTCGATAGCTAGCTTAAGTGAAGGGATTTCACATTCAATTGGAAGAGTTCCCTCTAAACCATACACCAACTAGAATGGAGTGAATCCAGTAGTCATCCTAGCAAAGGTTCGGTAAGCCCAAAGAGCTGAGAAAAGCATTAAATGCCAATCTTTTCTGTGCTTTGCAATGGTACACTAAAGCATAGTAATCAAAACTTTATTGATTACTTCAACTTGGCCATTGGCCTGTAGATAATATGGAGTCGAGTTATCATGTCGTAGTCCCAACTAATCAATTAACTCTACCATCATGTGCTGATAAAAATGTGATTCATGGTCAGTCATGATATCTTGAGGGACACTAAAACATGCTATAATGTGGTTAAAATTTAACTACACGAAAGTAATATCATTAGCTTTATATGTAGGCATCACCTCAGTCCATTTCGTAAAATAGTTGATGATGGCAATGATATAACCATGCCCCCGGGCTGAGCGAGGGTTACATGTCATGAAATCAATGCCCCATTTGGAAAATGGGCCAACAGTAATTACTGGGTGTAGCAGTACAGGTGGGGCATGTTGTTTGTTGTTGAAATTCTAGCATTCGTGGCACTTTTGGATAGCTAGAATGCAATCTTTGAAGATAGAAGGCCAGAAATAACTGGCTCGAAGGATCTTTTGAGTAGTGGCATATCTAGATGTATGAACACCACAGGCACCAGAGTGGCAATCATTTAGGACCTGCTCAACTTCTTCAAGGGTGAGACATCTGCAAAATACAAAGTGCACACCAACCTGATACAAGGTATCACCAAGGATTCGATAGGGTTGGGACTAATGCTAGATTCGACATCGGTCTGATTGGGACAACTCAAATCAAAAGGTTTGGGTTTGGAGATAGACAATAACTTCTCCATAGCAGGGGTCAAGAGTGTTGCTCAAAAATAGTGTTTCATCGAGTATCTGCCTAGTAAAATCAGTTGGGGTACTTGCAGATGGAGAAGCATAGATTAACTCAACAAAGACGAGTGATTTCTTTTATTTGGCAACAACGAATTACAAATCAAACTCCTATACGATGACGATCCATTTGGACTATTTACCCCCTAGCAACTGACGAGTTAGTATATATATAATGGGGTTTCAATAAAAAATTACAGTGCTTTTCCTAAAAAGGATATATTTTCGAAACTTTTGGACAACATGAACCGCCGCCAAAGCAAGCTTCTTGACATGAGCATAGCGGGACTCAATATCAAGAATATTTAATCTCAGATAATAAACCACATGCTCATTTCCATAATTATCATCCTGAACTAACACCATAGCAATGGTGTTATCAGTTGCAACCAAATATAGGAAATAATCACGACGGTAATTGGGGGGATGGAGTAAAGGAGCACTAATCAGTGCTTTCTTTAAATCATAGAAGGATTCGTGAGAAACTTCATCCCAAATAAAAGGATCCCCTTCTTAAGTAAGGGAGTGTAAAATTTGGCAAGTTTGATGTAATTAGGGACAAATCAATGGAGAAAAATAGCCTTTCCCTGCAAGCTCTACAATTGCAGTAGTGATGAAGGAGGGGGTAGATTGACTATGGCCTCAACTTTCAAAGAATCAATCTTGATCCCTTCACGAGACATGACAAAACCTAAGAGCTGGCTGGAATCAATGCAAAACACACACTTGTGTGGATTTATATGGATATTATAATGCCAACATCATAAAAAGATAGCTCTTAAGTGATCTGAATGGTCACGACATTTAGCTAAATGAGCAGGCAAGTTGTCAAGGTATGGATGAACAATATGTCAAATGTCATGGAATTCATAGGAAATTTCTCGCTAAAAGGTGGTGCCAACATTCTTCAGACTGAAAAGAAGATTTTTGTACGTGAAGGTACCCCAAGGACAGATAAAGGTTGTTTTATGTTGATCAGCGAGTGAAATGTTAATCTGGTTATAGCTAGAAAAGCCATCCATGAAAGAAAAAATCTCACTCCTTGCGCATTCGTCGATGATCTAGTTGATAAGGAGAGTAGGATAATTGTCTTTAGGACACACACGGTTAATATTGTGGTAATCAACACAAACACGTATCGTTCCCTGCTTTTCGGCAACAAGGACGATATTGGATACCCAATCCATCAATGGAACTGTTACACAGTATTTTGGAATCTTGCGATGTCAAGGTGTAGTTGTATGCTTTACTATTGTTCATATTAATACAATCAATAGTTATTTCCTATATCATGTATGTATGTTGATAGCTTATGGTTCCTTGAATCTATAAGTAGATGGTTCATTATTGTGCTCTATTATGTGTTTTTTTGTTTTCTTATGTTGTTTTAGGTGTATCATTCATTAAGGAGAAGAAAGCGATAGATGAAGTGACGTGACGAAGACTTCATCGAACACCGGTTTAAGGTAGGCCTCTTCAATGAGAACTATTTAAGGAATTAGCTATTGTTTCTAACTTGTTGTGACTATACCCACTCTAGGGCTAGAGGGGTTGTCTCTGTCCATAGAGGGAACCTACTTGCATCATAGGAACAGGATAAATGAAACCTGCTTTCAAAATATTTTCTACTTCTGCTTTGATAGCAACAACCTTTTGAAGTTGCACAGGTCAATGTCATTGTCAAATAGTCTTAGCACCAGGATATGTTAGGATCTCATGCACCACTATGGCTAGATCAATACCAGGCATCTCCTCATATGGCCAAAAGAAAACGTCTCAAAATTCTTTAAAAAGCTGATTATAGATCTTGATCTCATCTGAAGAACAAGAAACCCCTATATGGATGTTCTCGACAATTCCTGGTTTGACAGAAATGTTAATAGGCATCATAACAATGATGTTTCCCATATTACCCTATGACAAAATTTCATGTACCCGAAAAGGTGTTTGAGACGAAGGTGTAAACGGATGAGAAACAGATGCTTTAGGATAGGATGGCATCTCATCAAGGCAAAGGAGAAAAGAAGAATGATGATGTCGATCATTCCATGGAACTTCCTCCAGAGTTATGACCTCCATGATACATTCATCAATCAGGAATATCTCGTTCAAGGGATCCAGAGAATGCCAAGAGCCACGCTAAGGGGATGGCACATAAGTGTCTAGTTTCATACTGGAGACAGTATGACTTCCTAAAGTGGCCATCGAAGCTAAAACAATTTATTTATAACTTATCTCCAATGGGCTTAAAGGCATAACAGTGCCAAATCAGTCAATTTGATCGTCGGAGGTGATAATCCAAGGATTCATGGAATCTAAGATCATATTGAATGAATGAACATGTGGAGGTGGGAGAGTAAAAGTACACATTAAAGTAGAGTCTTTGAATAGACCTATGCCCATGCTCTCATACGGAATGTCAATATTTCCCACATAAGGAATGTTATCGTTGGACGAACCAGAAGAAAAGAAAGACAATTCATGAACCATGACTATTTTTCCTTCATGAGGAAAACGAAGTACGTGGAAATAAGAAGACACCATAGAAAACATGGTGTGAGTCTAGCTTCACTGGAGAAGAAGGTTGTAGTTGAGATTGGCATCTACAACTTCTACTTCTAATTCAACAATCTTTCCTTCTAACGTAATCGATAAGTTTGTGAGAGTACCGTATGGTTGTGAACCTCTGGCATCAAAAGCTTCCAAGGTGTTTGGATATTGGTTAAGAGGAGGAGAGCCAATGGCTTTCCAACATGAAACTGACATGATGTAGGTCAAGTCACCTTCCACAATAACCATTCGACGAATTATATTTCCTTTGATAAGAACCTGGATTAGAAATTCGATCTAATGAGGAAGATGAGGTACATGATTCTCTAGATTGAAAGTAGTTAGACTCAAATGAGAAGGATCAATAGCAACTATAGCATACAATAGTGACTTCCACTACATTGGAAAGGATTGAAGAACCTCCAAGGCAGAAATTGCCGAAGGTGCTTGAGTTAAATCCTAAAAAATATTGTAATGTTGTGCAGCTCTGGAATTCGGATTTAATGATGACTTCTGAAGAACACCTTTAGGGGGTGGTCAGATGATAGACTCACTGTTAGGGTGTTTGATATGGAGTAGACTAGAAGAGTACAAAGTAGAAGTAGAAGGAGCATCACGGGCTTCTTTCTGTACGACTTGTTTAGATGTAGCTTGATAGTCCTTGGTTCAAGTAGTGATCGAGACAGGTGATGAACCTTTCATCATGAACACTTGGGAACCTAAGGAAGCAAAATATTGACGCTTGTCTACCAATTAGGTCTCCTATGATGGAAAGGGTTCTTTCAAGACATTCGTAGTCACTTTTAGCAAGCAAGTAACTTTAGATCATCGGGGGCAATCTTTAGTGTAATGAACCTCCTCACAGAGGAGGCAAGGATATTTCAACTTTCTACAAGAAGCATGGTCAGTAGATTATTTAGGAGGTTCCTATTTTGGGGTATCAGATTTGGCCTTACCTTTGCCTTTCCTTTTACCTTAAGAGGATTTATCTGATGTGGTAAAGTGGAAAACATGAACCTTAGAGGTTTTACCAGGACTGGATGAATTCTTAGATGGATTATTAGAACCAGTGTTTGAGACCAATTTCTTCTTTGAAGAAGCCTCCACAAGAGTCTGAGACATAGAACCAATATCACCAATAACAGGTGGTGTATCAGGAGACTTGCTGGTGTCAGAACTAATGATAATCTTGGAGCATTAGGTAAAATCTCATACAATGTTCTGGATTATGAATAGAATGGGTCTAAATACTAAGCACGGGTGATAGCTTGCTCTTTAATAACACATCCACCCATGGCTATGTCCTTAGCAATTTTGCTGAAGAATGATTTTGTGAACCATTCTTTGTAAAACACATCAGCAATTTCAAACTTGATGAGGTGACAATGACGTCTCCATTCATGGATATGATGAGAGATGTGGGTCGTGGTGTCTTTCTTTAGTGATGTAATAAAATGGGTGTCAATTTCATAGTGAATTGGCAGCTGGAAATGAGCGAGAAAATCCATACCAAGAGAGTTAATGTCGCCATAGGTACCTCGAGACAATTTGATGTACCACTTAGCAGTAGCACCTATGAGAGTTCTTTGAAAGAGTTGAATATTGATAGAATCATCGATGTACGAATTGGAGGAACACCAAAGGTGATATGTCATCACACGGGCTTGTGGATCCTCCTTTGCTTTTCCCTCAAATTTGGGACAATCGCTCGAAATCTTTGATGGAATTGGAGGCTAGTATGGTGAATGAATAATGGGATCATTCATGAGCCTCGAAACATCAGGTATCTCCAATGTAGCAAAGAAAGGCAATTGCATGTTAAATGGCATATAGGGCCTTTGAGGAGACCCAAACTATAGAGTCCATCCTTGTTAGTAAGGATTTTTCGCCCATAGTGGCAGATTTTGTCCATATGAAATCTGATTATGACCTGACCTTGCAAAGGCTGACCTTTTGCCCTACAGCTGCAAAGGTTGGCCTCGCAAGGACAATGGTTGGGAAGACTACTAAACAAACTGTGTCTATGGCTGCAAAGGTTGTTGCGGTTGTTGCAAGGGTTTCCCTTTCAGTTTGTTGTAGCGGCTACAGCCAACCTCCATGATTTTGGCCTGCACACACTAGGGTTCATCCACCTTTCTTGTTCATTTTATTCAAGTTTCTACATGTTGATGTCTAAGTGATGCTTGCGACCATCTTTTGGCGATGCTCAAAGTCTTCGCTTATTATGTTCTTGTTTTGTTCGCTATGAAAGCATCTATCGCACTCACACATGGAGTCACATTCAATATTTAACAAGCATCATCTCAATCAATGAATGGTCAATCATGAGTGTCGCACTTGTCACTTGCACCATCGGTCATTCATGTTGAACATGTGTGTCTAGATGGTTTGGGTCATTTCATCGTCGAGTAATGTGAGTGTGTGTTTGTATGATCACCTATGCATCTTTCAATAATTCACACACTTCATCATTTTTGTTGAAGTTCTAAGAACTAGACTTCCCTCTGACAATCAGATCATCACCTCCCATTCGACTCGATCGACTGCCAACAAGAATAGTGCGGAAGCACCAAGCTAGTCTTTTCAAGCTGCATTGTCTACAAGCAATTCAATCAACCCTCACGCTAGGTCCCTGGACTCCTCTAAAAAATTGTGCAGAGTCCACTAACCTTACTCACTCAGCTGACTGAGGAAATTCTGCAAACAAGCCAGATAGACACCAAGTGCCCATCCCTATCTCCTTTAGAAAATTGCGCAATTTTCCCAGTCATCCATCACTACAGTCGACCGACTGTTCATCTCAGAAATTCCGCAATGTTCATGAGCAGGCCTTCCGCTGCCCATCAATCATCTCAACTAAGAAATAGCACAGAGATGATCAATAGGTCAGCCTCACGTCCTCAATGTAGTTTCCCTTCCCAGCAACCCCTAGTAGCAGACTACCAGTTCCCTCCAAGGATTGCCTAGTTTCTGCTGCCAGTGACTTAGCAGCCAACTGCCAGTTCCCTCTAGGAATTGTTCAATTTTCATTGCGAGTGACCCTGGTAGCCAACTGCTAGTTTCCTCTAGGAATTGTGTAGTTTTGGCTGCTAGTGACCCCATCAGCCAACTACCAGTTCCCTCTAGGAATTGCGCAGTTTTAGCGGTTGGTCTCCCAGGTAGTTCCTCTCAAAAAATGCAAAGTTTCTGCCTACTGACCCTTCATGCAGCCCAACCTGTTCCTCTTGAAAATTTCTCAAATCTGGCTGTCCAACTCCCTCTGCTAGTTCGTTTCGAAAAATGCGTTGACCATCCCTACCTAGCCTTCCTACAGCTCGGATTGTCCCTCCCAAAATTTGCGCAATTTTCCTTCCCAGCCGAGCCAAACCTTGTAGACAATCACTGTCGACTCAAATTTCCTATCTCCATCACTCATTGACTCTTATGTAGCTTTTATCAGTAGTGCACAGAGCCACCATCCTACTTTGCAACCTTTCCACCTCTCTCAGTCACCTGCATCCAAAATGATCATCTGTCATGGTAGAATAGGAAGTTTTGGATTTGATGTCATCTCTTCATGAGTGACTATAGGTAGAGGTACACCAACAAACATGGAAATACAACGAATGGGATGAATGAAGGGAGCACATGTAGAAGTACAGGTTCACCAATGGATGAATGAATGATGCATGCGAAACGGATGAATGTGACTAACATGCACCTTCGCGAACATATGAGCCTGTCAAGCCTCCCAACATGCAAAAGCTTCATCAAGTGAAACAAGGACCGTCGAAGACTCCATGCACTTTGCCATGCAGAGGTGAATCTATAATACACCATGAAGACATCCATCACCCAGTAACATTGTAACTCAACATGCACTCCAACAGTAGCACGAATGTACCATCACTACCATGTCAAGTCATGTTATGAGTTGTGTCGCTCACATCTCCACTATGGGCTATGTTGTCAATCAATGTGATGTAATGTGGAAGTCCAAGAGATCCACTTGTTTAGCAAAGAGTCATGTAAGTCAAAAATTCATGGAAGTCAAATGGTCATGATGGTATTTGAACAGCCACAATGGTTAGTTTCACCCTTGGCTATAAATACCCCCTCATTTGTACATGAAAGGACTTGTTTAGCCAAGAGAGTCTGTAATCATTTCTTTCATGAGTAAGTAGTGGCTCCAATGCCCCGCGCTTGGGTGAACTTTCACTTAATTCAGAAGCCTGTTGACAGGCCAACACGTTTTCACACATGTATTGTATCTGTTTTAAGACTAATACTTAACACTTGTAATGCATGTTTCCTTAACCTGTATTCTATATATGAACTGTTTCATTTGTTGTAATGCATAATATATTAATGGAAATTTGTTGTATATGCTTTTAATGTCATATCGCTTGTGTAGAGTGCTCTCCCAGACATCAGATAGACCTTTCATATGAAGCTTGTTGTAACAACCATTGCACTCGTTTGGACTGATCCATTGAGTGTTGTATGTGTTATCCTCCCTTGTATTTTGTGACTGCATCATCTATGTGGACTTATCCTCTAAACTCTGTGCATGTCCTATTGTGTTGTTTGTTCCTAGCAATATCAGGACTGCTCCTAATTGACCTAGAACTCACTCTCGCCCTCTCCCTTGATAATAAAGAACCATTGACATAAGTGACACTTACACTCACCAGGAACACGAACCTCACTTCTCGAAGACAAAGAAAACCACTCTCTTGTGATGACAAGCAAGAGTTGAGGCAGATATTTAAGATAATGGCAATTGGGCCATCGTACTGGATGGGACTTCTTCACCAAATGGTGTGAGGTCTAGTTGGGGCTTCATAGCGGGAAGATCCCATGAATGTTGGTGGGTCGAGCACCATCAACATTTATGGCACTAGAAGGAGGGAAACCAATTGTACATGGATGGAATCCTCCTCACACTCACTCATCAACCATCTAGTCAAGGCAATAATTCGCAATCCCTCTCACCTACACGTGACTATGTAGTTAGTTACTACTCACCTCCCATAATTGAACACGAGATTCCATATCAACACCTTCACTTCATCCATCCCATCACTCGCCAATTTTTGAAAGAAATCAGACTGATCCCAAGCATAAAACACCTTCCATATGCATCAAAGAAGTCAAAAGCCATTCCCAAAGGAGTTGTTGTGTCATCGGTGGAAGAAGAAGTGCTTGCCACACTTGAAGGTCTCATAGAAGCTATTGAAGATGTAGAGGAAACTCCTGTCTTATGAAAAGGTGAACAAGACACTCTTGTGATATTGAGATTAGACTCCAGTACAGGAGGTGGAGGGGAAAGAAGTAGAGAAGGTGGAGGTGGAGATGAACCAACAGACTCAGAGCCAGAACCATCAAACTCCAAAATAGAGGAAGAGGATGAAGAGGAAGAAGAGATGGCTAACCCAAATTTTGAATGGATGACTAAGGGACCATTGGCTCTCCCCGGTGTTCTTCAACATATGTTGAAGTGAACAGAGAGAATGAACATCAAGTTCAACCCTGACAACACGGTGAAGGTAGAATATCATTTGGACAACTTCTACCTATAACTACAGACCCTTGAGGTACGTCATGATGACGTAGCTTGTAGATTTTTCACATGTACCTTTGATGGTTGTGTAGCTACATGGTATCACAACATTCCACCAAACTCCATATAGAACTGGGGTGCATTCAAACACATGTTCCTTGAAATTTTTGGTGATGACAAGACCCTAGGTATGTTACTAAATTAATTGGGTAGCCTGAAGATAGAGGAGAAATAAAAGGTAAAATATTTCAACCAAGGGTTTACATGCATATTGAAAAAATTTGCAGCAAACACAAAACCTCATGACTCCATCGTTGTTGATTACTACATGTCCACATTGCTGACTAGCATTGCGCATTTCGTCAAGCAAGCTACAAAACCAACACTCTTCGAAAAAAACAAAGAGGCTATTGTTTTAAAAAACGACTGCACGTGATTGGACTCATCAAGGATGATGAACCAACAAAAGTCTCCAAAGGCACAAGTAGGAAGTCCTAAGCTATGGCAAGCAAGGGTAGAGACAAGGAAGAAAATGATATTGAAACACTCACTCACCTCGTGAAGAACTTAACAATTGAAGCGTCTGAGCTTAAGCAACATAAAACAAACACATTTGCAAGGAGTTATCCACCTAGACAGAGACAAGGAAGCAACTCATCAGGCAACAACTAGTCCACTCAAGAAAATGCATAGAGCTCTATGTTTAATGGTGATCAGTGTGTAGATGTTGAGTTCTATCCATTCCACGAAGAACATCACCCAGAGAACTTCCTTTCGGACTGCAAGTGAGTTGCAAACTTCGTATATAGTCATACGCTCGACGCAGAGAGTGGTATACAGAAGTAGTCGAATAACAGACGTTGTGAGGAAGGTATTGCACCTGTTGAAGCATCAAGTTCTGGTCATGTGGTGAATGCATATCAATGCTTGCAACCAATGCCAAAGACAAACACCGAGAATCATCCCCCAAGACAAAATAGCAATTACAATATTAGGAGTAAAGGGGCTCTCCCTACACTTGGGTAAATGCAAGAAGGTCAGACTGTTGATAAGGAAGGCTGATCCATTGTTTGTCCCAAAGCAGAAAACACAGAACAAGTCTAGGAAGACATCAGTGGGCAATAGTACTTCCATGAGCAACAAACTGCAAAACACTCTCCCAGACAACACGAACATCTATTCTACCCTGGACACCTTGGTAATTCTACCACCTCTGAACTACAACATTGTTGATGTCATGAAGAAAACTCAGGATAACATCAATTTTTTTGAGTTGGCTAAGATCAAGAGTCAACGAGATATCCTGTTGCGCGCACTATGACAGAGAACAATATACAACACAACCCCTACCATCAAGGGAGCAAGTACACCTCCTAGATCACTTTCCACTGTGATCAATACACTCCAAATGGAAGAAACACACTCAGGTTGCCCCCCATTCCTGCTATCTTTTCAAATTTTGCACTGCAATGTTCACAACTGTTTGGTTGATTCCAGCACAGCAGCCAATGTCATGCCACTCTCCATTATGAAAAGGATCAATGCACGATGGAGTGAAACATCCGCATGAATCATCCAACTTGATTGAACATTTGTACTAGTCATTGGTGGACTATGCAATGTGATCATATGATTATCACATGATGATCGAGTCTGCCAATGCATCAAAAAAGTGGTTGTAGCCATCCTGAAAGCATATGGTCTACTACTTAGTAGAGATTGGTCTAGTTAGCTAGACAAATATTTTGCTACAGAATGGTCTCACATGCAACTTCCATACAAGGGAAAACAAAGCCAAATCCGGGTAGATACCGAGAGGTAAATGAAGCATAATTCCACTCCCCTCAATAGCAAGAAAGAACCATTGGCCTTCATAGAACTCATGTTTGGAAACTGCCTCCTAGAAACAACATTGGAGTGTTATCCTACATGTCTAGCTCCAACCTCATCATAGTTGGGACTCCATCTTTTCCCAACTGATGGTTATGAAACTTGTATGGCTCATTGTAATAACAGTAGCAGTAGTAGCAATAATAGTAGTGGAAATAGTACTACCATGCCAAACGACCCATGTATGGATAAGTTGCGGGCCATGGATTTTGACGAATCAGAGACACATGATGGCTCAAGGACTGAGTGTATCTTAGTTGTCCAAAACAATAGACTCTGCATGATCTCAAGTTGTTTGAAGTTCAAGTGCACAAACAACGCTGCTAAGTATGAAGCACTCATGCTGAGCTTACAAGGGACCATTAACCTTAATGCGGCCACATGCAAATTGATATTGTACCCCACAGACAATGTGGATCCTTTTAAGGACATAAAAATTGATGAATATAAGCATGAGCAACCCTTGAAAACTACATCCAAGGGCAAGGAAAGTAACTTCACTCCCGAGGTTGGGTTTTCCCTCAACGAGCTCTATGGTTTGCAGAATATTTTTCAAAGGACAAGAAACAATGGGACCCAAAGGACCACCACTACGAATAAATAGAGAAACCTGGAAACCTATCAAGATCTGAAGATAGTGAATCTCAGTACAAGCTACATACCGCAACAATGACAAATCTTTGACCGCTTGACTAAACATTACCGGGATTGATTTACACGGGCAAATGATGACTTGAGTACACACTACATGTGAGTAATTCAACATGGGATTCCAGTTAAAGGAGGAGACAACCCATTGCAACAAATACAAGGTAACATAGACATGTTGTTCGTGCTCCTTATACAAGAAAAATTGACTAACATTTTGGATGATTGGGTTACTTGCACATTTCGTCATCATACTTGTTTTTCTAATTTAAATTATGCACATAAGAAATCTAGGAAATTTTTCTTATGAATTGATTTCAGAAATTTGAACCGTTCTCAAAAATGAAAACAACTACCCCATGCCATCATCCAAGCCCATGTTGAAGACATTACCTAAAACAATGGTGTTGTCTTCACTTAAAGGTCTTTTGGAATCCTACCAAGTTCCGACAATGGATCCCAGTGTACTTGCATTGGTCTAGGAGAAGCTTGACCCACACATGTATCACTTGCAATCACTTAACGGGAGGACTGACGACCTTCTTGTCAATGGCCAAGATCTCAAGCTTTACCTTCGATAGGTCAGGCCACACCCATGCCATGTACATAGTCTGCTTTCTACTTGTTGTCTTCATCTTGCTCGCTTTTCTTATTATCTTTCTCTTACTTTGTTTCATTCTGCTTACTATTTTTGTTTACGTTCATTTTATTTGTTTGATAATTTACTATTTTTTTTCTAGAAATAAGTTCTGCCAACTACTATGTTCTACCAGTATGTTTCCAAGTGTTGTAGCGGCTACAACCACCCTCCAAAATTTTGGCTTGCACCCAATTTCGAAGCCTCCCTTAAGAGTTTCACTTGATGACTGCACACACTTGGGTTCACTCCACGAGCTCCTGTGAGTCCTTGCATCTTCCTTGCTTGTTTATTTCATTCAAGTTTCTGCATCCTAGTGTCTAAGTCATGCTTGTGACCGTGTTTTGGTTGTGCTCAAAGTCTTCACTTCGTATGTTCTTGTTGTGTCCACTATGAAAGCATACGTCGCACTCACACATGGAGTCACATTTACTCTTACACAAGCATCGTCTCGATTAATGAATGATCAACCATGAGTGTTGTGCTTGTCACTTGCACCGTCGGTCAGTTATGTTGAACATATGTGTCTGGATGGTTTGGGTCATTTCATCATCGAGTCATGTGAGTGTTTGTTCGTATGATAACCTTTGCATCTTTCGGTCGCTCACACACTTAGTCATTTTTGTTGAAGTTCTGATGACCAGACTCCCCTATGACAATCAGGCCATCACCCTACATTTGACTTGATCGATTATCAAGTAGAACAACGTAGAAGCACCAATCTAGTCTTTTCAAGTTGCGCTGCCTGCAAGCAATTTAATCAACCCTCATGATGGCCACCCGGATAGTCAGACCTGACAAGCACCCTGGGATTGACTCCCCTCAAAAATGGCGTAGATGCCACTGACCTTACTCACTCAGATGACTGAGGAAATTGCATAGATAGGGTAGACAAACACCAAGTGCCCATCTTGGTCCCCCTTAGAAAATTGTGTTGTTTTCCCAGTCAGTCATCCTGATAGTCGATCAGTTACTCATCTCAGAAATTGTGCAACAGGATTTTCGTTGCCCATAAATCATTTGGGCTTAGGAATTGTGAAGAGATGATCAGTAGGCCAGCCTTGCAATCTCAGTGTAGTTTCCCTCACCAACAACCCCTGGCAGCAGACTACCATTTCCCTCCAGGAATTGCGCAATTTCTACTGCCAGTGACTGAGCAGCCAACTGCCAGTTCGCTCGGGGAATTGCATAGTTTTCATTGCCAGTGACCCCAGCAACAACGGCCAATTCTCTCCGGGAATTCTACAGTTTTGGCTACCAGTGACCCCATCAACCAAATACCAATTCCCTCTTGGAATTGTGCAGTTTTGGGTGTCGATCTCCCAGGAAGTTCCTCCAAAAAAATGTGCAGTTTCTTCCTACTCACCCTTCATGCAAGCTAACCCATTTCTCTCAAAAATTGCATAAAACTAGTGTCCAACCCCCACTGCCATTTCATTCCAAAAAATGTGTTGAGCATCCTTACCTTGCCTTCCAGCAGCCCGAACTGTCCCTCCCAAAATTTGCACAATTTTGCCTCCCAGCTGACCCAGGCCTTGCAGAAACTCACTATCGACCGAGCTCGCCTGTCTCCATCAATCACTAACTCTTGCGCAATTTTTTTCAACAGTTCTTGGAGCCACCATCCCACTTTGCAACCTTGTTGCCTCTCCCGGTTACTTGGATCCGAAATGATCATGTGTCATGGTAGACTAGAAAGTTTTGGATTTTATGTCATCTCATCATGAGTGACTGCAGGTACAAGTACACCAAAAAACATGGCAGGACGATGAATTGGATGAATGGAAGGAGCACATGCCGAGCGACAGGTTCACCAATGGATGAATGAACGATGCATGTGAAACAGACGAACACGATGAACATGCACCTTTAAGAACATATGAGCCTATCAAGCCTCCCAACATGAAAGCAAGGAACAACATGCAAAAGCTTCATCAAGTGAACCAAGGACCATCAAAAAATCCGTGCACTTCACCATGCAGAGGTGATGTTATAATACACCATGAAGGTATCCATCACCGAGCAGCACTGTAACTCAACATGCACTCTAGCAACAACATGAATGTACCAACATTGTCATGTCAAGTCATGTTGAGTCATGTCATGATTCGTGTCGCACACATCTCCACTATGGGCTATGTTGTCAATCAATGTGATGTAATGTGGAAGTCCAAGAGACCCACTTGTTGAACAAAGAGTCATGTAAGTTGAAATTTATGGAAGTCAAATAGTCATGAGGCTAGTTGAAAAACCACAAGGGTTAGTTTCACCCTTGTTTATAAATACCCCCTCATTTGTACATGCAAAGACATTTCACCTCAGCTCCTCCCACATAGCCATGAGAGTCTGTAAATTTTTTTTTGAGGAGTAAGTAGTGGCTCCAATGCCCCACACTCAGGGTTAGTGATATATGGTGTAACAATGTGTCTTAGAACTTTCACTTAAGTCAGAAGCCTGCTAACAGGCCAACATGTTTTCACACATGTATTGTATCTGTTCTAAGACTGATCATTAAAACTTGTAATGCATATTGCCTTAACCCGTGTTCTACATTTGAGCTACTTCATTAGTTGTAATGCATAATCTATTAATGGAAATGTGTTATATATGTTGTTAACACTATATCGCCCATGTAGACTTCTCTCACAGACATCATACAAACCTTTCACATGAAGCTTGTTGTAACAACCTGTGCACTCATTCAAACTTATCCATTGAGTGTTGTACATGTTATCTTACCTTGTATGTTGTTACTTCCAAATCCGTGTGGACTTCTCCTCCAGAAGTTGTGCATGTCCTGTTTTGTTTTGTGTTCCTAGAAGTGTTGGGACTACTTCCAATCGACCTAGAACTCACTCTCACCCTCTCCCTCAACAGTAAAAGAACGATTGACACAAGTGACACTTATACTCACTAGACACACGAAGCTCACTTCTTGAAGACAAAGAAAACCACTCTCCTGTGATGAAAAGAAAGAGTTGAGGTAAAGCTTTAAGATAATGGCAACCGGGCCATCATACTGGATGGGACTTCTCCACCAAACAGTATGAGGCCTAGTTCGGAATTCAAACCAGGTGTTGGATACCTATACCAATAGGTTTCATATTTCATGATTGGCAAATTCAAATGCCAAATATGCTCTACTTTGCTTATTCAAAAATCCCATATTTCCAAGGAAAGGCAAGGTGTGTACATGCCTTCATGCCTATTAAAGTTTTGATGGATGATCCAACAGCCTAATCTGGATCATGCCATGTTTCAATTTCTGTTGTAGAATAGAGAAAGAAATCTGTCCAAACTGTTTAATCTTGGCAGATTAGTAGTTAGGCAGAGAA
>APFE031267509.1:0-10729 GCA_000404065.3 Pinus taeda
CGACGGTCACGATATATAGTGATCCGATGGTTCATTCTCTCCTCGGTATTACCGACACTTGATCCGTGGCTTGACACCCGATTGGTCCATGAATTCTATTTAAAGCGCATGGAGGGTCAATTGTAGGTTCACCGTGCATGAGAGAAGCTTATGTAAATTTTCATTCTTTTATTAATAAATTGCCTGTAGTAGCCACGTTGGCGCAAGCCGTGGACTGTTTCCCTCTCTAAGGGTTTTAACCACATCAAAATACTGGTGTATTGATCTGTGATCTGTTTGTGAGCGGTGTCCTTTTGGTGTTCTGTCTGAGGAACTTACCCTGTAAATTCCTACAGAGACACAGTGTTGTGGCAGGGTGTGCAGCACTAGAACACATTCCTCGCTAAGAGGGAGTGTTAGTTTTTTGTAGCATCAGATGTAACCTAGCCACGAAATTTGGTGGAGAGACTAGAATTCAAGAGATCTCCAAAACCCATAAATCGTTTCTGGAAATTCCACCTAAAACTTTAAAAGTGTTTAAATTAGATTATTAGTCGTTTTTTTAATATTTCCTAAGTCTAAACCTAGGGAATATGGTTAATTAATCAGTATTAATTGAGATAAGGTGAGAATCATCTAGAAACTCACACGGATCGATCCAGAAATGATTTGAGCCATCAATTAAGATTTAATCTTGGTCGTTGGAGTCCCAACAAGAAGATATAAGAAGGGATCGATGTGGTGATGGAGAATAAACCAGTGCAAATACTCAGTTGCCTACGCAATTCAATTTTCTCAGTGGCAGAAATTCAGCAGAGAAGATAGAGTCAAAGGGTGAGTAGCAGGTGGTAGAGGAGGTTAGCAGCATCCCAAGAGGAAATATTCCAGTCCCGGGAAGAGGCAGTGAGAGGAAGGTCAAAATCCCTATTTTTTTAAATATTTCCTAAGTCTAAACCTAGGGAATATGGTTAATTAATCAGTATTAATTGAGATAAGGTGAGAATCATCTAGAAACTCACACGGATCGATCCAAAAATCATCTGAGCCATCGACTAAGATTTAATCTTTGATCGTTGGGGTTCCAACAAGAAGATATAAGAAGGGAACAATGTGGTAATGGAGAATACACCATTGCAAATACTCAATTACCTCGACAGTTCGATTTTCTCAGTGGCAGAGATTCAACAAAGAAGATAAGAGTCAAAAGGTGAGTAGCAGGTGGTAGAGGAGGTTAGCAGCATCCTAGAAGGAAATATTCCAGTCCCGGGAAGAGGCAATGAGAGGAAGGCCAAAATCCCCAGAGGTTCTGTGGAAGTATTGCACCGACGGTGACAAAGAAGTTTTAGCGTGTGGCTAGGGAGGCAGTTTCGGTGGCAGAAATTAGTTGTGGTGTTAAAATTGGCAACTACGATCAAACTCCATGTGGGTCATCTTATTAATGGAAGCTGATAGTTTTCTTGGATCCCTCTCATCGAGAGGTGTAGGATTGATCTAAAAATCATCTCATTCTAATAAGTATTCATCAAGATATGAATTTATTTGTGTTATGGGACAATTTGTCAAGGTCGGCCAGCAACCAAATCAACCCCACTTGTGCTCAACGTTTTAGTATAAATAGAGGTGGTCTTCAAGTCATTTCAACACACTTGGGATCTCTTCCTCTCTACTTGTCTTTGGGTTTTAGTAGGAGGAGAGATCCTAAGGGATAAAGCTACCCTAATCTAGAGGGCATAAGCCGGAACTACCGGAACAGCCAGGAAAGCTGATGCAGAGGGCAGAAGTCGGAACTGTCGAGAATAGCCAGAACTGCCAGGAACAACCAGAATTGTCGAGAACTGTCGAAACTGTCGAGAAAGCTAATGGAGAAGGTAAAAGCCCAAACTGCCAGGAATAGTCGGAACTGCCAGGAAAGCTGACGCAGAGGGCAGAAGCCGGAACAACAGGGAAAGCTAACGCAGAGGGCAGAAGTCGGAACTACCGGAACATCTGGGAAAGCTGATGTAGAGGGCAGAAGTCAGAACTGTCGGGAACAGTCAAAATTGTCGGAACTGCTGGGATCAGTCGGAACAACCAAAACTGTCGGAATTGCCGGGAAGTGCCGGAATTGCCAGGAACAGTCGGAACTGTCGAGAACGACCGGAACTGTCGGGAACTGCTATAAGCATCTGGGACTCATGGGAAGTACCTCTCATCTAATCAATGAGCAGGGAAATGGGGTTAGGGACCATAGTAGTACTATCGATGGACGCATTGCATATCTACTGTACTCCCTATGCTAGGATGACCTCCATTGATCAAGGATCAGTATGAGTGGTTTGAGACACTCTCTTGTGATATTGATCTGGGATCAACAAAACTAACTTCGGGCCAGTAAGAGTGATGTGACACACTCTCTTCAGATGAAACTGACTTAGGGCCAGTAAGAGTGATGTGATACTCTCTTCAGATGAAACTGATTTCAGATTAATTGAGAATGGTATGAGACACTCTCGATCAATTCTTCTTCTTCATTGTTCAGCAAAGCAAAGGAGAGCAGAGCAAAGTAGAGCTCAGCAGAGCAAAGCTGAGCAAAGCAGAGCAGTGCAGGGCACTGATGGCAAAGATAGTACAATCCGACATATGGATCAGCGGATGGAGGTTTCCCTAGTTGAGAAGGAGTGTTAAAATTGGAAACTAGGATCAAACTCCATGTGGGTCATCTTATTAATGGAAGCTGATATTTTTCTTGGATCCCTCTCATCAAGAGGTGTAGGATTGATATAAAGATCATCCAACTCTGATAAGTATTCATGGAGATATGAATTTATTTGTGTTATGGGGCAATTCGTCAAAGTTGGCCAGCAACCAAATAAACCCCACGTGTGCTCAACGTTTTAGTATAAATAGAGGTGGCCTTCAAGTCATTTCAACACACCTGGGATCTCTTTCTCTCTACTTGTGTTTGGGTTTTAGTAGGAGAAGAGATCCTAAGGGATAACGCTACCTTAATCCAAAGGGTAGAAGCTGGAATAGTCGAGAAAGTTGATGCAGAGGGCTAACGTCGGAACTACCGGGAATAGCCAAAACTGTCAAAAACAACCGAAATTGTCGAGAACTGTCGAAACTGTCAGGAAAGCTAACGCAAAGGGAAAAAGCTGGAACTGCTGGGAATAGTCAGAACTGCCAGAAAAGTTGACGCATAGGGCAGAAGCCGAAACAGTCGGCACTGCCGGGAACTGCCGGAACAACCGGGAAAGTTGACGCAGAGGGTAGAAGTCGGAACTGTCGGAACAGCCAAGAATGTTGACACAGAGGGTAGAAGCCGGAACTGCTGGGAAGAGTCGGAACTGCCAAAACTATCGAGAACAGCCGGAATTGTCGGGAACTGTCGAAACTACCGAGAACTGTTGGAACAGCCAGAGCATCTGTCTCTGAAGGAGCGCAGCATGCAAGGGGAAAATAACTAACATTGGGACAGTTGTATGGTACTTAGCAGCAAATACACCAAGCATGCAATGTTACAGCTAGCATGCAACAGCAAGCATGCTAAGGACAACCAGCATGCTAGGGACAACAAGCAAGCAAGGTGCAGCCTACATATAGGTCAGTATGGCAACATGGTGCAACAATGGCACATAATGTAGTACAGTGATGGGTACAGTCATGATTAATTAAGCATGATGAGATGCAGCATAGTGATGATGGGTGCAGCGTGGTGAGGTGCAATATGATGACGAAATGTAGCACAATGATAGGTGGAGTCACCTTGGAGAATCAGTTGAAGCCGCATGTCTTCAACTGATCTCATGTATCATCTTCTTAAAGATGATCTATGCTCTTATCTAGATAAGTCAAAGTGTTGACTTCTGCTGTAAACATATTATCTCTCTCTCTCTCTCTCTCTCTCTGTTGAACTATTGAAGAACATATAAGAAGAATTGATCAAGGGTTTCCCCACATTGGGGTTTGTCCATGGCTAGCGCCACATCTTGTGTCCTCTTGTCTTCTACGATTTATGTTTATGTTCTATCTGCAGTTTACTTTAATGCTGATGTGATTGCTAATTTGGAAAAGATATTGAGCTAACTGTGAAAATTGAAATAAATTGCTCTAAGCATAGAACATACCTAAAATTAGCATGTGGGGTGAGAGAAAATTCTCACAATAATTTTGCTAGTATTTTTCCTCAGATTAGATTGTCAGTAGAGCATCTAAATTATTGTACTCAGAATCGTTGTTGAAGAATAATAATAAAACCCTCATTTGTTGCACTGGTTTTCCCACATTGGGTTTTTCTAGGGACAATTGTCCAAAAATAATTGTGTCAAAATTCTTATGTGTGTGCTAGAATTTCTCAGTTTCCAATATTTTATTTTCCGCAGTATTTTTATAGTGAAAATTGCAGTTGTGATTTTATTCATTGTTTGTCATAGCAAATAAACTGCATAATTTAATTTACAGTTAGGAGAACAGATGAAATTTTCACACATCATGCACTCAAGAAGAGTCTAGACTTTATTCTACAAGAGACATTAAATATCCAAGTATAGAAGCAATTGCAGCTCATGTTAAGGGTAACAAGAAGAAGAAACCAAATTTGGTAAATTCCAAAGAAGTGTTGGTAAAAGACAAGGTCCTAGATCTGCTTCAAGGAAGGACTCTTCCTCTCATATAAGGCCTCCTCCTCCCTCTCCAAGTAGAAGAGATAGAAGAGACAACAGAGATAGGAGGAACAACAAAGATAGATGAGACAGAAATGATCTAACAAATGTTCAATGCTTTCATTGTCAAGCCTATGGTCATTATCAAGCTCAATGTCCTTAAAGGAGTCGCAGAGATCACTATGAAAGAGATGATGATCATAAAAGAAGAAGAAGACATCATGCATTTGTTGTTGATCTAAATGAACCATCTACAAAGAGAAGGCATAGGAGAAGTGTTTCTAAATCTAAACACTCATTTATTTGTTCTCTTACAGGTTTTATTGAAAATCATGATCAAAATTGGCTTGTGGACAGTGGTGCCTCTAAGCACATGACCGGAAACTATGATTATCTTTTTTAATTACTCGAAAAGAAGTTCTCTCAAAAAGTTGAGCTTGGAGATAATGGCATGAAGTCAAGGGCATTGGTACATCATCTTTCCAATTGGAATTTGAAGGTAATGTATCCATTAATAATATTTTATATCTTCCTAGTTTGAAGAAGAATTTGTTGTCCGTATCATATCTTGAAGACAAAGGGTATAGAGTTTCTTTTGTTGATGGACAAGTCTTAGTATGGAAGAAAAACTCATCTTTTGAATCTGCTAAAGTTATTGGGGTATGAATCGGAGGACTATATTGTCTCCTTGGTCATTCATTCCAAGCTTTATTTCACAATGCTACAGAACTTAGTGAGATTTGGCATAGAAGGTATGCTCGTATGCACTACAAAGCTTTGGGAAGATTGAAAGATTTTGTTAAAGATGTACGTAAACTTAAGACAGATCATGATGGAGTATGCAAAGGATGTGCCCTTGGGAAAAATGTGGAAGATGCACTAGCAATGATAGTAGATCCAATGGAATATTGGATCTTATACATTTTTTATGTTTGTGGGCCCGTGCCTGATAAAACCTTGGGTGGATGCTTATACTATGTATCTTTTATTGATGATTATTCTCGCAAAACCTGGATCTATCTTCTCAAGACCAAGGATCAAGTGTTTGAAAAGTTTTGTGAATTCAAAGCACATGTTGAAAATGCTACAGGAAGACGACTCAAAACTTTAAGGTCCAACAATGGTGGGGAGTATGTATCAAATGAATTGATTGATTTTTGTAGGGATGCTGGAATTATGAGGGAGTTGATAATTCTCTACTAACCCGTGTTGCACATATTTTGTCAAAATTCCAAGGAAGCAGTGGTGCCAAAAAATTTCAAGAGATGTGGATCATCTACCAGCGATTTTTTGCGTCATTGTAAACCCATTCTGCAAATTTGTAATGTAAATGATGCTAGTAAGACTATGTATGTATGTAACAACCTAGATAAGCCTATTATTTTGGCGATGAATTTCATCCTAGGATGTTTTTTGTCTCACTGATTAACTGTGTTTTTAAACACAGAGGATCGACAGAGCTTTTCCCTCCAACCTCACTCCAAAGCTTGGGTGGAATTTATCGTCATGGTCTTAGGTGAGTCCGAGTGTTTTTAGTAGTCTTTTGTAAAAGTGATTTGGGAATAATTTAAGCTATTTGGCTAAATTATTTTAATATAGATCACTTGGTCTACTAAATCATATTGTGTCGCACAATTGGGTAAGTATTTTGAGGGTCTATAACAAACGAGTATTCCCCCTTTGCAGATTGAATTATTGTAATATCTTATGAAAAAAATATCTTAGTGAATGGTCCCTCATATTTAGACATCATGGCTACAATATTCGAGGGTGGAAAAATAATTAAACCCCTCATGAGTCAATTAATTGATTTTTCTGGCAAAATAAAATTAAATCTTAAGCCAGAAAAGTAATTAATTTAGAGTCAAAATTATCTCCAAGTGGAAAAATTCGTGAGTCTAAAAGAAACAAAGTTTTGGAGGTCTCCACCAAGCGACTACTGAATTTTCAAGAAAAATTGGACCCTTGGACCTTGGTGGTTAAGTCAAAGTCAAATTTTAGAGGAAATTAGCTCAAAATAATTATTTTTTAACTAATAAAAAGTGGTTTTAGAGACAAATTCGAAAATTTCTCAAAAATAAATATCTTCGATGGCAGAGATTAAAAGATCATCAAAGATTTATCAACACTCGAGATTATTTTGACAAGGATCAAGCCAACTAGCTATTATTTTCCACTTGGAGGAATTTCTCTATAAATAGAAGGCATTTTGCTTCTATTGAGCATCTAGATCTTGAGCTCTGGTCTAAGGTAACTTTGTAAATACTGGTGTAAAGCCACTGTCTCGCTAAGAACGTTTTGATCATCACAATAAAAGACTTTCTGGTGGAGTTCATGGTATCTTTGTCTCGCTGATTTGTGGTATGTGCGGAGTATGTGCATTCCTATATTGTGCTTCAAATATTAATTAAATAGTTATTTCAGTGTAGATGATAAGAACATTTTATTGGTAAGTTTTGGGCTTAACTTAGGTGATCTGATTCATTGTGTGTTAACAGTTTCTTCTTGAGAAAATATATAGAGTTTGCATGTTCCCCAGCCCTTGGGCTCCAAATTCACAAACTGTGGGCACAGGTTGACCATGTTTGGATTATGAATATTTTATGTGATTTTCTAACTTCGCTAAGGTTGAGGTTTAACATTTATTTTTCGAAATACATCTAGCCATTATCAAGGATTATAAAACTAGCAATTGCCCTAAAAAGTGCAAAGAGAGACTGATAGGATTCCTAAATTGAAAAAAATTGTATTTTGGTTTCCATAATCAAGCAAATAATAAGTGAACTTTAATTTGGAAGATTGAATTTTGGATGATGCAATTGTCGTTGAGCTTCACATTGACTATTGTGCATCACATTTTTTTAATAAAATGGTGGTCATAAATATGAGGGAAGTGCAGTTAATGAAAATGGTGAAGGCAGCAAAGCATATCTACAAGTTTTCATAGTACATCATAGATCAAATTACTCAAAAATGATAATGCAAAATAACACATAAAAGATTCTATCCAAGAGTTTCACAATCTTCTGGACATCTAAACAAGTTTTGCCAACCTAAATTTACTTCTCTTGTTTTTCTCTTTTGGTCGTTCTCTATGTTAAATGTAATGAATTTTCCACAAAGACATCTGGTTTCTGCTTTTTGCGCAGATGCACCTTCCTGCCCCATTTTTGTGACAACTGGCATGTTAAAATTGGCAACTAGGGCCAAACTCCATGTGGGTCACCTTATTTGGGACAGCTGAAATATTTCTTGGATTCCTCTCTCGAAGAAGTGTAGGATTGATCTTGTTGACACCTAATCATAGGGATTGGGTGAACAATTGTAAATAGTGTAAATAATTAGTAAGAGAAAATGAAGAGTCATCGAGAGATGAAACTCAAGAGTCACTCCCTCATGTATATAACTATGAACAGCGCAACTGAATAAACATATTCTCATTTGAGGAGTGACCTCCTGGCCTGACATGGTATCAGAGCCAGCGCCATTTTTTGGCCTCCCTCTACTTTGTAACTCCCATTCTGCCTATTCTACCCATTATGCCTATGTTCTGCATCCTTTTACAGAATTGAAACCTCTACCATACCCTAAAGCCTGAACCCATCTTACCTACACCATCAAATGTGTTTTCCATTTCACCATCGACTGTAAAGTCTCCAATCTCAAATGTGTTTTCTATTGTGCTTGGTGTAGTCCTAGAGGGTGTTCTCCACACACAGTGCTTGGCCTCCAGGTCTCCATACCAGTGTGCTCAGCCTCCAGCAGGCCTCCATGCCTCTGTGTTAAATCTGATGAAGAATGTGCACTAGCAACCACTCTTCCTGTGAACATTTCAACTTCCATAGGCCCTTTAGCTATCCCTGGTTCAAGTCCTATACAGAGACGAGACGAGCAGTGATACCTCAGGTGCGGTAAGTCATATAATCCACAACATGTTGTCTCTACGCTGTTTGGTACATCTTTAACGACCTCTCCACATACCACCCCTCCTCCTCTGGTACGCCCTTCGCTCTGCTCTACTTCAATACGCCCCTTTGCTCTGCATCCATACGCCCCTCACTGTTCTGCATACAGGTTTTCGCCATATAACGCTTCCACAATATTCTGTTGAGCCTATATAACACTTCCTTCCCGATTTTGACGTTGCTTAATGCACAGTTGAACACTGCTCCTCCATAAAAATGCGTTGCCCCTACGTTGAATGCCCTTACCCACATATACATATGCAACCTTTGCATTGTATTAATACCTCCTTCTCCACATTGTCTAGGAGTCGACTCTAGTCCATACCATCGCTTACAAACCCGCACTCATATAACTTTGCCATAGTTATATGAACCTATGCTCATATAACTCCGATTTTTTTAATACCTCCCTTCCACTGTTCGGTCAATACGTTGACCCTCCTCCATATACACCTTCCCATAAACCCCCTCCCCCATATACTCCCTCCCCCACATACTCCCTCTCCCAAATATACCCTCCCCCGGTAATATCTCTACTCTATACATATCATATTGTAATTTTTTTTACCACCGAAAGTACAAATTTTATACATTAGCAGCAGAAGTATTTTTACAGTACACTGATTTTTAAAATGCATTCATTGATATCTATTGTGGGAGTGGTTCTCACCGGCAAGGAGAACTATCCAGAATGGTCATGGAAAATCAAACACACTCTCATTTTTAATGAGTTGTGGAAAGGAGTGTGTGTTGGACATGGAGACAAAGAACTAGAACAGCCTACCTCAGACAAGGAATTCGCCATTTGGGAAAATAAGAACAGCAAGGCATATGCCTTGATTACAACATCAGTAAATGAAGAGGTGAGTCACCAAATTTCGCCATTTTCAAATGTTTTCGAAGCCTTACAAAAACAGAAAGAACTCTATGACTCACTCTCTATGCTTGAAGTTGTTCAACTCATGATTAAATTGTTCAACCTTAAATTACAAAATGATGATCCTTTTGCTCTTGCATCAAAAGTAAAATTTATTATGCATGATATCAAAGTCACTAATGTTGAACTGGACATTCCTCTAATAGCTTTTGTCAAGGCAATTTATCCCACTTACTCACATTATCTTGAACCATTGCAGCAAATGGAAAGCTCAAAGAAATTACCTTTGCCTCCCTTGTGAAAAAAATTGTTGAAAGAGAGAAAGCTTTTGGGAAAAAGGCAGCTCCTCAATCTTCTGAAGAGGTTGTGTGTCTTGCACATAGAGAGAAGAATCTTGCTCAAGATTCTTCCAGAGGAAGAGGTGGTCGAAGAGGAAGAGGAAGAAGAAATTTCAGAGGCATAGGGAGCAGACACTTTCAAGGAGAAAACTCAGATTTGCATTGCATACGTTGCAATAGACATGGATCACATGATGCATCCACATGCAAGTTGCCTTGGGACAGAATTGAGCAAGAAAGAAACCAACCCAAAGGTAAAACAAATGACAAAGAGAAAGGTAAAGCCCCTGAATCCGCTCACTATGTTGTAGCACATTGTAATATTGGAGTAAATGAAGACTTATTTAATGCTTCACTTGCTTCTTTGAAAAATGATTGGTTGCTTGATTCAGGAGCAACTTGCCACATGACTTTTAGAAGAGATTTTTTTGAAGAATTTCTAACAATGTTAATGGAGCAGTATACTTTGTAGACAAATCAAAATTCAAGCCATCAGGGCTTGACATAATCAGGCTTAAATTGCCTGGTCTTCTAGACTTTCTTCTGCCTGATGTTTTATATCTCCCACAACTAAGGAGAAACCTATTGTCCTTGGTCCACATCCGCCAGCAAAGGACACTTCATTCATATGTTTGATGGCAAGGTTCAGGTGAGAAAAGCATCAGATCACTCACTTGTCATGACGAGGATAGAAGAAGAAAGGCTTCTCAAGCTACAAGGTACCTCTGTTCGTGCACAAAATTTCTCATACAATTCTCATTATGATGAAGGTACATTTCCATCAAGTTTATTATGGCATGCTAGATTTGGACACTTAAACTATGACAACCTCCGCTTGTTGAAGAAAAATGGTGTTACTGGTTTGCCTACAATTCCTAGGAAACTTAAGCAATGTGATGTTTGCATTCTAGGAAAGCATAGCAAACAGTC
>APFE031267519.1:0-19412 GCA_000404065.3 Pinus taeda
TTTTATTCATTTTTTAATTTTTTAATTCTTTTTTTTTTTTAAATGGATCAACGAACTAAGCCTTTGGAAACATCACCTAGGACCTAGGACTTAGGACTCATGAGGGGATTTAAACATTTTTCAACCCTCAGGACACATTACATCATGACTTTAACAATTTACATCTTAAGGGAGAAGAACCCCTTTAACATAGACCCTCACAAAACACCCAGTTCTGCGACACGACTATAATCTAGCAGGCTAACACACTTAGGATTCTCTAAGATTCCAATGACAAAATCTATCCCGGCTTTGGGGTCAGGTTTGAAGGAAAACTCTGCCGATCCGTGGATCGGTGAGACGAAAAACCTTCCGGGACATAGATTATCATGGGAAAGTTAGGTCCACCTAGGCAATTTACAACATGACTCACATCTGCTAGGATTATTTACAATTAATATATGCAAACTGGGTTTACGATCAGATTGATCAAGTTGCTGATGACTGCAGGATGGCACGGATACGCTGATCAGGTGCTGCCCCTTTTTGCGAAGAAACAGGGGGTGTACTGCATGGGTAGTTGAACCGTAAGTCAACAGGCAGCATGATGCAACATGTTGAGAGGGAGTTGTAGTAGAGATGTAGCAGTGGTAGTGGTAGTGTCATGGGCAACTGTATAGGAAGCAACAACGCAGTGGATGTGGGCCAGCAGGCCAAGCATCAACACAGAGGACCGATGCGGAGGATCAATGTGATGCTTCTATGGGGAAGCATTGCTAGAGCACATTCCTTGCTAAGAGGGAGTGTTGATTTTGGATAGCATCGTATGTGCTTTAGCCTTGAAATTTGGTGGAGAGGCTTAAGGCACATGAGATCTCCAAGACCCATAAATCGTTTGGAGAAATTCCACCTGGATAAATGGGTTCCCAAGTCTAAAGTTAGGAAGATAAAAATATTAATGGGTATTAATAAAGATAAGGGCGAGAAGGTTCTAACAGACAAGGATATAATTTGTTTTAATCTTAGCCGTTCATTAGAGAGTTAATCTCGGTTGTTGATTCATCAACAGGAAAAGTATAGGAGAAGACTTGAGGATCATTTGGAGACACACCAACAAATACTCAATATTCCAAGGAAAATCGATTCTCAAAGAGGAGGAGATCGATTTTAGAGGGAGGGTTGTAGGGTGGAGGAAGAGGAGGGCATCAACAACATTCAATGACTGAGGAGGAGGTGATGTAGGGGCATTGAGAACACAACCCTCACGTAGGCTGACGCAGAGGGACATAGAACCACGTGGAGTGACGCATAAGTGGGAGAAGGGTCTCCAGGGTGTCAGAAAGTTTCTGAAGGAAAGTCTGAGGTGTTTTCTCTCAGTTTCTCTGTAAAATCATCCCTTGTAAAGTGATTGTTGCTAAAGATTAATAAAACCCTCATCTGTTGCACCGGTTTTCCCACATTGGGTTTTTTTGGGGACAATTGTCTAAAAACAATTGTGTTGATGTGATTGGTTCTTGTGCATGTATATTGTTGTTATTTTCTCTGTGTAATTATGTGATAACTGCAGTAGAATTTATTTTAATGCTTGTTGAAGGGATTTCGTAAATAACTTATTGTGAAGAATAAGTAGGTGAAATAAATCAGTTGTTGCAGTAGAATTTCAAGTTAGAAATTTTCACAGGAAAGACATGTTAGGCTTCCCTTCTAAGGCACACCCAAGGCACAAGAATTTATGGATGAATCATCGTGAGAAATCAACCAAATTTGTAGATCCTCAAGACAAGACCTTTAGGAAGGGTCTTGTCTGAACGAAATTCAAAAATTCACTCTCCGAAATATTTCGCTTGATGCCCTTACCTGCAATCCTAGGAAAAGGGCCGAAATTTTGATGAGGAGAAAAGATGGAGAAAAGAGAAGTTGATCACCAAACTTCTTGGACCACTATCTGGACCTCTGGGCTATGGGGTCTTAAGATGATTTAAAATTTGCCAAAATCGTCCTTAAGGAGGCTAAACACTGATGCCATAAAATCTAACCCTTAACATTTACCCACTCAAGATTTATGAAGTTTTTATGAAAGAGAGACAAAATACGATCCGTGAGGAACATTCATCATTTTCCATGCAATGAGTAACATATGGAATTGCCAACCAAATAACTTTCCAAAATGATTCAACAAATTACGACACAAGAGCATTAAGTGGTAGCAACAATTCCATATGTTAGGCATTATTCTAAGAAAAGAATTCAACAAGAAGCACTTACAAGCTGACAGTATGATATATGTAACCACACATCATGAAGTAACTCCAAAGAAGATCGGAAATTTCAGCTCCAAATGTCAAAATGCATCAAAGAATTTGCAATAATATCCAAAGAAAAAGTGCAAGTTCTTTTAGAAGATAAGAATCCAAGTGATGATGATGAGTTCTCTCAAATGAGATTCTTTTATATTTATATGAGTCTCTAAATTGAATTAGCCTAATGAGCCCTTAAAATTATAAGATAATATGCTAAGAACAAGCTTTGGTCACAAGTCGACCAAGTCGTTATCATAAGTTATGATATGACCATCCATAAGTAAACCAAATTGATGACGTCATGATGAAGAAGGGCCATTGGTGGGCCATGTTGAGTCCTCTAAGTGCCATGGTGAGAGAGAGGGCTCCAATAAGGATGAATTAAGGGATGGCCCCTAATTTTCCATGTAAGTCATCATGTGGGGCCCCAAAGTGGGTTTGGTGCACATCTGTTGTTCTCATGGGTTTTCAAATGAAAGAAAAGCCTATACAATCCTCCAAATGAGGGCTCTGATGATGGTGCATGCCCTCCCATGCCTCAACGATGAGACATACCTTCTCTGGGTCTTGGATGAACTGCGCTGATCACGCTAAGTTGGCTGGGTCATGTTGGTACATGTGCATCATCTCGCGAATTATGTGGGGCAATGAACGAACAATTGAAGGTGCATAGGGTGCCCATTGTGAATATTCGAGAATCCTCGAATCAAGTTTTTTATTGTGTTTTACTATAAATATTGAGGTAAATATAATTGCAGCCTTCACAAATTTAAATAATATGTGGAAACAAGAACTAAGTAAGAAAGAAATGACACACATACGTGACATCGTTATTTTTGGACTAATGTCCTTGGAAAAACCCAATGTGGGAAAACCGGTGCAACAACTGAGGATTTGTATTATTAAGCAATAATTTATGAGTATAATTCTTCGG
The DNA here is from genome assembly GCA_000404065.3 of Pinus taeda. Classification (NCBI taxonomy): domain Eukaryota; kingdom Viridiplantae; phylum Streptophyta; class Pinopsida; order Pinales; family Pinaceae; genus Pinus; species Pinus taeda. The sequence goes on from APFE031267519.1 coordinate 3,214, forward strand.
ATGCCGAAACTGTCAATCCTATATAGAGATCTAACTAGACAAAAAGTAGTGAGATGATCTCACCTTGTCACTGGAAAATGCTACACTGATCTGCATTGGAGATGAGCCTCTTCGCTGCCTCTGTGCAGTACTGCGTCACATCCGCGCAGTCCTTGTGTCACTGTTGCTGGGACTGCATTGCACCTCGTCTGATCCTCTGCTAGCTCGAAACTTCGGCCCTTTGTCTTCTCGGTCTCACACCCTGGATTCGGCACTTGATCCTAATTGTTCCTCAGTAAAATTTCAGATTCCCTCTGAAGCGCTGCGTTGCCACAACGTAGCTCTGTGTGGCCTTGCGTCAGCCTCTTTGGACATCTTTTTGCCCTCTCTTCCTTGTACTTTCTGGATCAAGAAAACTTCCTCCGGAAACTACCCTTGCGCCTCATTGCAAGAAATCACCTTGATCACTTCTCTGGCAACTGTTGTGCTGCTCACTTCAGAGATCGATCTCTTGATCTCTCACTCGATGATGTTTACCAAATGCACATCAAGCCTCTTCTTATAATCCTCTTGTTGATCAATCATCAACCCATATTAGGTTCTAATCAATGGCTCAGATGATTTTGGCTCGGAATGGTGAGCGCCTACCCCCTCTCCTCTCCCTTATGGTCGAGCACCTAAGGTCCTTGACAGTCTAAGACTTTCATAATCAGGTGGCGATCCACAACAGACATTGGATATGGAGTAATGTTGCAAGCCACGGAGAGACTTTGGATTGTCCGGACACATACTCCGTGAGATGGCCACGCATGTTTATTGCCCGGGATAACAACAATTGAGTTGGTAGGAAAAGAAAAAAAAGTAATTGAAGTTTATTGTGATAATGGGATTGATCCTCGTCTTCTTTTAAAAGTTTCACCCTAAGTTTAATTATACCGTTTAATTATTTTAATTTTTTAAGTTTAGACTTAGGCCTCCATTAAAGATAATTAATTATTTTAATAAAATTGTCTTGGGGTGGAATTTCCCAAAACAATATCTGGGTGTTTTGCAATACATGTGTCCTAGCCTCCTTGAAAATTTTGAAGCTTAGAGCACATTTGATGGTACCAGAAATCATCACTCCCTCTTAGTGAGGAACGTGCTCTAGTAATGCAACCTGTTGAAGCATCATCCTTTTCTGTAACATATCACTTTGCGATGTTGATGTCTGACATCATTTCCCACCAACTACTGCGCAAATGTTGCATCCGTGCTGCTACTGGCCCTGCCACTCGTAACTCTGCATTTGCACTGCAACCCTCTCCAACTGTTGCTATTGCTGCAACGACAACGAAAAAGCATCTGAAATACTGAACCAAGTGTGTTCAACGTGATGCTTCTGCTGCTGGAATTTTGATTGCTGCTAGTCTCTACACTGTCACTGAAGCCACTGTGTTGCTAGCCTGCTGTTGACTCTACTCAGTGCCAACTGCACTACTACCAACACTAGCTCTGTGTTGTTTAGACTCTGGCGCTCCCTATGTCACAGGGTTCAACGAACCTGAAGCTTCAGGTTCGAAATTCGGCGAACCTGTAAAAATTTTTTGAAGTTCTTTCAGGTTCGTCGAACCTGAAAGTCGAACCTCAAGTCGAACCCGAACTTCATCGAACTCCATCGAACCTAATCGAACCTAATCGAACCTAAACGAACCTAATCGTGAACTTAAATGAATTTCTTGAGGTTCGACGGTTTTCTTGACGGTTTTATTTGGCTGTTTAGAGTCGATACTTACTTTGAAATTCAAGGTTTTTTTGGATTCAGGAGTCAGTTTAATATATTGCCTTGGATTCCCTTTGCAATGTTTGGGTTTTTACTCGCTTCACTGCTAGTGTGCTAGAAATGAAATGATAAAAATTGAAGGGTGAATTGGTCTTTTGGACATAGGTGAAAAATTCACCAAAAAAAGTGATTCAAAACCCAAAATGATATATCAGCCACAAGGCTACAATATAGCAGAAACTAGAAGCACAACTAAATGTCATATATATTAAGTAACAAACACTGAATTGAATTTAACCTAACTTAGTTTAAAGAACGCTCATCTGAGAAGAGGTGTTAATTTGAAAGCCAGATTTCCATGCTTATCATTTCTTTTTTCTGTTTATTGACTGTTTGTAGTCATTGCTGAAACTAGGCACACATAAATGTCATATAAATAAGTAAAACACATTGGATCAATTTTAACTTATTTTAATTTAGTATAAAGGATAAGTGTCTGAGAAGAGGCATTAATTTGAAATCCAGAGGATTTCCATGTTTCTCATCTCCTTATTATGCTTATTGGCTGTTGGTAATCATTGTTGAAACTTGAAAGCAATGTCTTTAAATTTCCTATTTCCACATAACAGTAAAAAACAATAATACATTTTAAAGTTTATATAAAACTATTTATAATCAAGTGCATGCATTTGCAACCTGCTTAAATGTCTTCAATCCATCCACCATTGTACTCAAAACTAGTGTTTTGTTCTCTTTAGACAGTGACATCCCAAAAATTTCCATGAGATAAAGAAATTGCATTCCTTCTTCCCAAAATAGTTGGGAAGTCCAACCACTTTGCCATGAGGTCTCTTTCAAGAACTAAATTGATACTTCTTTCAGAGAACTCAACAAATAGCTCCAATATACTTCTGGTCTGTGTAATGTTTTGTTAGTCAATTATTTATGTGCTTGTTAGAAGTGGAAGATAGTGTCCTTCGTAGATATATCTTACTGTTAATTTTGGCAGAATGAGCCTCATATGGGCATCTTCAATTATTAAGACAACATTCTGCCAGACTCCAGTTAGCGAGTTATTAGACAAGTTACTCTACTTTTTCTGGGCAGCAGTAAAGGGTCACCTTTCATCCTTTTGTGGGCAGCACTTTCACCTTATTTATTAATAAGAATTTGTATTCATGTGTTTATGGATCGATTTTGAATTTTCTATTATTTTGTCATATATCTATATATATATCTATATATATTATATATATAAGTTATATATATATTGAAAAATATGTATAGTCGAACCTAATGCTGAAACTCATTCGAACCTGATCGGAAAATTGAAATTCGAATCGAACTTAATCGTTGTCGAACTCGAATTCGAACTCGAACCGTGTGACATAGGGCGCTCCTAGCCACTGCAACTGTCACTCCAACAATACTCTTTATCAATTGACCCAGTCCATCCTGCTACTTCTGATATGGGCTCCTGTAGCAAGGTATTGATCTAGGAGGTGGTCTCCTCAAGGATCTTGCCCGTCTACAGTTCATTCGAACTACAGTACCAGGTGACCCCACCTCTCCCTTGGAAGTATCTTGACAGTCATGGCGAATTCCTCTTCCTCGATCTTTGTGGTTGCAGCATGTGGATCATGTTTCGTGTCTTTGTCCTTCTTCTTGAGAGGACACTGCATAGCATAGTGACCAAATTCACCACACCAGAAACATTTGATCTTTGAGACGTCCTTCCACCTCTGCTACTCCTGCTGCCCCTTTGATGCAAGGGTTGCATTCTCTTCCTCCTCCTTGGGCTTCGTCCCACTGCTGTTGCTGCTATCAAGTTTGCACTTGACTAAGTCTTGTGTCATCTCTTCCTGCTGAAGATGGGTCCACATCCCTTCCCAATCTGACAATCTCTTTCTACCTAGGATACTCTAGACAAATAATTGCTATTCTTCTGAAACTGAATTCAAGGCCAACCTCACCATTTCTGTAGGCTGAGGTGCTAATCCTATAGCTTCCAACTGATCTCAGACTTCCTGAAGCTTTGATAGGAACGAATCAATGTGTTCCCCTTTCTCCATCCTTGTTGATTTTAGCTTCTCCTCCAAGTACATCTTTCGTTGCTCGAAAGATCCTTGGTATAGCGTAGCCAAGGCATCCCACATCTCTTTGGTTGTCCCTTTGCCAACAATGTGACATACAACATGATCCCTCACTCCATCGAGGATCAATTGCTTGGCATTTACCATCTCAACCTTGTACTTCTTGAATGGATCTGCATCACCGGGTACCATTACCACACTATCGACATACATCTTGAGATCATGCTCATCTAGAAGGAATGAGATCCTAGCCTTCCAGATCACATAGGTGGTTGGTCCATCCAACCGATCTTGATTTCTCAGCCCATTAGCTGCCATCTCTGCCAACAAAATGTCGAATTTCCTCCTCTCTCCTTTGCACTGCTGCTGGGCTGGCCTACGCATTACGTACTAGAGTTAGTAGATCTTCTCCTCTCTACTGCTGTTCAACAAATGTGAAATCGAATTCCCTGGCTAGGAATTCTTTGAGGAAGAAATTGCCTCAATTAGTGTTTCCTCTTCCTTCTTCTGACATTTTTCTGCTACAGGAACTACTGCAAAAAACTGCATCTCACCTGAAGACTGCTCAACGTTGGACCTGTTGTTGCGCTGCTCCCTTTGCCACTGACAAATCATGAATTGGAAATTTTACCTTTGTCAAATCCAAGAGATATTTTCCTCGAGAATCTTTCCCTCCTGGCTTGGGTTGCACAATCCCTTTGGGGATTCGATTTGTTGCCTACACAACACTTCGATCTCCCTCCTCTTCAATGCTGGGTTCTTCTAGTCTGCTCTCTTGCTTCACATGCGCTCTGATACCATGTGATAATTCGAGAATCCCTGAATCACTACTATAGCAAACTGATATTACTTCTCCTACTAGTTAATCCATGCAAGTTATTTACTGTGTTTTACTATAAATATGGAAGTAAATACAATTGCAACCTTCACAACTTTAAATAATATGCGGAAACAAGAACTGAGCAAGAAAGAAATAACACACATAAGTGACACCATTATTTTTGGACCTATTGACCTTGCGACCTACAAGTTAGTGAGAAAAGCCTTCAACCCCACAAGGTGTGGTTGGTGGCAGGGAACTCAGAGAAGGCGCTGTGAAACTAATCCTGACTCTCTCCGTTTGAGCTATCTCCTAGGTTAGCTAAGGGGGGTGGTCCCTAATGAAAAGTTAAGTTAAAAAGGATGTGAGATTTTAGGAGAATTGTTAGAGTTAAATAGATTATCTATTTAAGATTTATAAGCAAAAACTGATCTGAGCAAGAACCATCAGAAGATAAGCATGAAGTACATAAACAACCAGTGCCTTCCAAGTATTTGCTCTTTAAGAAATGAAATTGTATTTTGTTTAAAATGAAGTGAAATGCTTTCAAATGGAAAGCCAAAATAACCCTGAAAATTGAAACAATAAATTGTTAGCACAAGATATTATAAATGCTTTTGAGATGAATAAGTCTACAAATCAACGCATGGAAACTATCTTGCTCAAAAGGATGCAAAAAGAATTCAAATAATAGACCAAGATGACGACATGCAATTAAGTTTGCAACCCAAAATAATAGTACTTGAAAGTGAAATCAACCATTCATGACAATAAACAATTAACCAAAAGATGAGTCAATTTCCAAGTACAAGAAAATTAAACTTGCTGCAAAATTAAAAGAGACTACAATGCTTGCATCCAAAGTGCCTCTTGAAATAAGATTTTCATGTGAGACTTTAAGCCAAAGCAAATGTGATGGAATGTTTTTTTTTGGTTCATTTTATTTGATTAGTGTTAAGGCAACATTACAGTAGAACTCTAATCCTCAGACCTCATCCTCGCCCAAGTATTTGGATCTCACAATGAGGAGTCAATAGAGGTAGAGGGTCCTTAAAAGTCTGTTCAACCAATATAAGTTGGAGGTAAGTTTTAGTGATGCTTGGGGCATGTAAATAAATTAACCAAACAATGAGGATTAACTTCTACTTGAAATGTACTTGCTTGACATGAAATGAAATGTTACTTTTTGGAGAAAATCTGTCCAAATACTTGATGCATGTAAAATGTGTTTAATGGTGAAGCATAAGTAAACTTGGAACTATGTTCAAGCCAAAATAAGATCAAGTAAAAAGTGTTTGCATGCAAAAAATCAGAGTTTGTTATGGATTTAAAACATGTAGTAAGTTAAAATAAAGTGCATGCAAAATGAGTGTGATGCATGTTGTGTTAATTTCTCAATTAGATGATATGCATGCAAAATGAAATAAACCAACAAATTCAGACTACTAAGCCTCCCCAAAAGGTGGAGAGATAGGGATACTAATGGGTAAAACCCATGCTCCCAAAACCAGAAATTTTATTAGTTGTAACAAGAAGGAGAAGACAATGAAGTCTTCTCTTAAATCCAAGGAAAGTCTTAACAAATTAGAATCAAACCATAGACTTTTCTTCACCAAAGATTTCTGCAATTTGAGGTCCACAAAGGCTCAACAAAATGCAGATTTTCCAAAGAAGAAGAAGAGAAGATAGGCCTCCTCTATGGCCATGATGAAGAGAGAGCGAGAGATGGCCAAAATGAACTCGGCCTTGCTCAAGAAGAACACTACTTTATCCAAGATGAATCTGGCCTAAAGGTGGAAGTAATCACTAAATCTGAGTCCCAAGGTCCCGTATGCAAACTTGTAAGTAATTTTTTGATGATGAATCCCGCAAGTAGTTGCAAGAGAACAGGTTAAAAAGAAAAATCTACAACAACAAATGTTAGCTCAAATTAACTACAAAGTATGTTACTACAAGAGGCTAGGTCAAAGAGTTTGAACAAACTCTCCTCTTTGACTAGCCATGACTTAGCTCTTTGAAATAACCAGATATTGATAAATGAAGTACAACACATAAAAAATATTTTTATCCAAGTTTGATATTTTGATGCAAGAAATAAAAGCTTTAAGAAACTTGAAAGAATCCCTGCAAGACACAAATAAGAGATAGATGACACTTTGGAATTCAAAACATGCGGGTTCTCCTTGAATATTTTTCAAGAATGGGTTGATTCTTTCGAGAATTTCCCCACGCTTGAATACCTTAACCAAATAATGATTCATCTACAAAACTTCACCACAAATCATTAAATCGACATGAAATGAAATAAGTGTAGTGGAAAGTATTCTTAAAGATACATCTATTATCCACTAGAATATTTTCTTTCCTAAAGCAAATAATTAATTCTTATGCTAATATGAGATAGTTGCAGACTAACATAACTTGAAACAAACATAAAAGAAATAATGACTTGAGAAAATTAATAGAACCATAACAACAAGTCAAGAATTTACCACACATGCAAGGAGAAGAATGCCATCACGCTTTATCCCAAAGACTGTTGTATTATATTGCAAGTAGTGAATACAATCTCGCAGAGTCTCCTCAAGCACAATAGGTCGTATTACATGATACAATATGAGAGCCCATGGCTTTATTATATAAAGAGCTGGAAGCAAATCCCAATGAAGAATGATAATGACAAATGGCATTGGAGCCAATCCCAATGTAGAAGTGATTAAATGAGTGGCATAAGGTGACAATCCCAAAGAGAAATTCGAATTTGTTGAATGGAGCTCCAATGCCAAGTGTAAAAATTGAATTTTGGCATGTGGACATCATTTTCTTCTTACCTTATGTGCCAAATTCGAATTTTATGATAGAATGACAAGTGTATATGGGTGGTAATCCGTGTAGGGACAATTTCCCACAAAAATCTCCACTAAATATTCTCCCAAATCCTCCCAAATGTGCATTAACTTCACAAATTTGAATTTCCAAGTAAGTAGTTTTCTCTTTTAATGCTAGAAATTCGATTTTATTTGAGCACATGTCCTTTCCTTGGTTTTGGGAGTCCACATCACCTTGGGACTTCACTTTAACTCCCCCAAAATTTTCCACCTCATTTCCACAACATTTAGAATGTGTGGATATTTATTTTCTCCATTTATTTAGTTTTTGGCTTAATTAATTGCCAGATTTCCCACTAAACCTAGGAAAAGTTGGCTTTGAGGGTTCAAAACACATTTTTAACTCATCAAAGTGTGTCATAGTAGAAAGTTGAGGGTGAGAGGTGCAAATTTCATTACTCATACCCCATACAAATTCCTTAGAGATCGCTTATTACATTACAAATACAAGTTTATTAGCAATTTCCGCAGTGCGAAGAATCTAAAAAATTAAAAAATGACTACCTAGACCTAACCAAATTCCATGATTTTTTTTTTGTGATCTAGTATGGTAATATATATTGACTCTAGAGACTAAGATGTGTTAGGGGCTCAACCTTCAAACAGTCACCTCGGCTTTGGGGTAAATCGTGAGTGAAAAATCTCAGAAAATTATCCGCCTTTGAAAAAGAAGGGATAATTAACCAGATATAAAAAACATTCCAAGGTGTACTCGTTTACTGATAGAGTCCCAACATCCTAGGCCTATTATTGACTCAAAAACTCATCATTACTAGTATCACTTTTTACATTTCCCCGCAGGGTGTGGAATCTAGGTACAAGAAAGATGATGAGAAGATAGAGGTAGAGTTAAAAACTCTGTTGACTGATGATATCTGATGGTACAAGTGTCCTTTGGATCATCCTTGGGCATGAAGTCGTCATATAATCATCAAGTGCCACTCAAGTGGTCAACAACACTAATGTCCTTGAAAAAAACCTAATATGGGAAAACCGATGCATCTGCTGAGAGTTTGTATTATTAAGCAACAATTTTTTAGTACAATTCTTCAGATGCCCAAACCGAAAATCCTATAGAAAGATTTAACTGGACAAAAGGTAGTGAGATGATCTCACCCTGTCACTGGATAATCTGGTACTGATCTGCGTTGTAGATGAGCCTCTTCGCTGCCTCTGCGTAGTACTGCATCACACCCATGCAATCACTACGTCACTGCTGTTGGGATTGCGTTGCACCTCCTCTAATCTTCTGCTGGCTGGAAACTTCGGCCCTCTGTCCTCCCGGTCTTACACCACGGCTCTGATACCTGATCCCGACTATTCCTCAACAGAATTTCAAATTCCCTCTAAAGCTCTGCACTACCACAACGTAGCTCTATGTGGCCCTATGTCAGCCTCTCTGGACGTCTTTCTGCCCTCTCTGCCTTGTACTCTTTAGATCAGGTAAACTTCCTCCGAAAACTATCCCTGCCCCTCACTGCAAAAAATCACCTCGATCACTTCTCCTGCAACTGCTGCACTGGTCTCTTCAGAAATCAATCTCTTCATCCCTCACTCGATGATGTTTTCCAAATGCCCATCAGGCCTCTTCTTATAATCCTTTCGTTGATGAATTAATGGCTCAGATTAGATTCTAAGCAATGGCTCATATCATTTTGGCTTGGTTCTCATCTTCTTTTAGAAGTTTCACCCTCGGTTTAATTAAATACCCTTTAATTATTTTAATTTCCTAAGTTTAGATTTAGGCATCCGTTAAAAATAATTAATTATTTTAATAAAACTGTCTCCGAGTGGAATTTCCTAAAACAATTTCTTGGTATTCTGGAATACAAGTGTCCTAGCCTTCCTGCAAATTTTGAGGCTTAGAGCACATCCGATGCTCCTAGAAATCAACACCCATGGCATGAAATGATGCTAAACACATGGGGTCCCATGGCTCTCAACACATCCCTTATAAATGTTAATATCATCCTCTGGTGGGCTTGGGCCATAGTTAAGTTACTCAGCCCGTGATGAAACCACTTGCCAATCACATATTGTTAAAATTGACAACTAGGGCCAAACTCCATGTGGTTCATCTTATTAATGGCAACTGATATTTTTCTTGGATCCCTCTCATTGAGAGGTGTAGGATTGATCTAAAGATCATCCGATTCTAATAAGTATTCATGGAGATATGTATTTATTTGTGTTATGGGACAATTCGTCAAGGTCGGCCAGCAACCAAACAAACCCCACTTGTGCTCAACATTCTTGTATAAATAGAGGCGACCTTCAAGTCATTACTACATACTCACTTGGGATCTCTTCCTCTCTACTTGTCTTTGGGTTTTAGTAGAAGGAGAGATCCTAAGGGATAAAGTTGCCCTGATGGAGAAAGGATGTACGCTGCCTTAATGAAGTCCACATAACTGTTAAATTATGGTATGTTTTATGCTTAGAGTAGTTTACTTCTTTAATAATCACATAAACATAAAGTAAAGTGCAGATAGACCATTAAAAGATCGACAGAAAACAAGCCAAGACAAGAGACACTAGATGTGGCATCTAGCCATGGACAAAGTTACAAACCCCAATGCGGGGAAACCCTTTGATCAATTCTTCTTTAATCTTCAGTAGTTCAACAGAGAGAGAAATAGTACAATATATCAGATTTGTAATTTTTATGACAACAATCAGAGATGCCCTAACCAACACTTGCACAGTGAATCAAATGATTCACATATAGTCTAGGATCAACCTTAGACAACCTAGCCTTCAACAGAGATGGACAGGCTGAAATAGCTCAAGAAACATGGTCAAATCTAGTTAATGTTCAGGCAGCCTTATGGTTAGCCCTAACCAGATTTGCACCGGTCACATTTTGGTAAAATCAGCCCTCCAAACAATAGATCTGATTTGCAGTTTGCTTGAGGGAGACACCCCACACAAGGCCGCAGTCAAAGGAGGCTCTTTGTTGGTCAACTATATCCTTGTTTGCTAGCTGCACCCTAGGTCAACGCAGAATAGACCTGCGTCCCTTCCTTGCTGTGTCCTTCTCCTTGCTGCGTCCTCCTTGTGGCTGCATCTTTCTTCTCCCACTTGGTTGCTCCTTTGTTAACCCAAAGGAGAGTGCGAGAGAAGAAGAGATGATGAGATAAAATAATGACTCAACCTCTCCTCTATTTATATGTAACGCTGGGCATGTGTGCCACACAATTAACTGCTGGCTGACCTTGACAATTTGTCAAGTAATTACAAATAAATTCATATCTCCATAAATACTTGTCGGAATCGGATGATCTTTAGATCAATCCTACACCTCTCGACAAGAGGAATCTAGGAAAAATATCAGATGCCATAAATGAGGTGACCCTCATGGAGTTTGGCCCTAGTTGCCAATTTTAACACTCCCTCTCAACTAGGGAGAACTCCATCTGCAATTCGTCTGACCATGGCGACTATCCAGCCATCAAATGCACTGCCTTGCACTGCTTGGCCCAACTCTACTCTGCTTTACTTTGCTGGAACTATAAAGAAGAAGAAATGATCAAGGATGTATGATACCATCCTCCACTGACCTGAAGTCAGTCTCAAAGTGTGTCATTCCACTCTCACTGATCCCAGATCAATATCATTGATCCCAGGTCAATGGAGGTCATCCTAGCATTGGGAGTACGGTAGATACGACGATGCATCCATCGATAGTACTACTATGGTCCCTAACCCCATTTCCCTGCTCATTGATGAGATGAGAGGTACTTCCCATGAGTCCCAGACTGCATGGGTAGGATGCCTCGACAGGAGAACTAATCATCTTGTCCAATAGTCGCCACAGGAGAACTAATCATCTTGTCCTACAGTCGCCACGGAGAACTAATCATCCTGGCCCACAGGAGAACTAATCATCCTGTAGTACAGTCACCACGAGGTGTTACAGGGGAAGGTTGAACCTTTCACCCTGTACATAGTGCACCACCAGGGGATGGTGAGTCATCCTATGGTCGCATGTCGCTCCAAGAAGTACCCTGCGCCCCCCTCGAGCTCCCAGAGCTCAATACATCATACTCGACCCTCAGAAGAGGGTCTCGGAATGACACCGAGTCGTTCTCGGAAAGTCAAGAATTTGACCTTAACTAGGGGCTTCGCGAAAATGTCGGTGACTTGTTCATCTGTACCGATATGTTGGAGCCTTATTGCTCCCCACTGTACCATATCCCGAATATAGTGGCACCTGATATCGATATGCTTGGAGCAATCATGAAATACGGGATTCTCTGATAAACGAATCTTGCTCTGGTTGTCACAGAGGATCATAGTGGTATCCAATGTAAATCCAAACAACTCACTGAAGAGCTTTTGCAACCAGAGAGCCTCACAAGAGGCCATACTAGCAACAATGTACTTTACCTCGGCGATGCTCAAAGCCACCGACTTCTGCTTCTTGCTCATCCAGGATATCAAGGTAGATCCCAAAGAGAAACAACACTCGAAGTGCTCTTTCGGTCCACCACACTGTCTGCCCAATCAACATCGGTATATCCATGTAGTCTCACATCTTCGACAGTGTATCTCAACCCATGAGTGATTGTGCCATGAAGATATCTCAACAAATTCTTGGCACCAATCCAATGTGTGTGGTGGAACTCAACCATATGTTGACTCAACGTGTTGACTGCAAAGCATATATCCGGATGGGAGTTCACCAAGAACATCAATGCTCTGACGAGTTGACGATACTCTATAGCATTTCGTAAAACAGGTCTAGCAGCACTACCGCTTAACTGCTTGAAGTCAAGCTCCAGCAGGGTAGTTACGGGCTTGCAGTCCACCATACTAGATCCCTCCAATATCTTCACCACATATTTTCCTTGAGATAGGAAAATCTCCCCTGGCTTCTGCCAGACTTCTAGTCCTAGGAAATAGTGCATCAGTCCTAGGTTCTTCATCTCAAACTCAGAAGCCAACTCCCTCTTACATTTGTGAATAAGAGGGTCTACCCCTATTAGAAAGAGGTTGTCAATGTACAACACCAGTATAAGAGGATTGTCATCTTCAACCTTAAAGTAAAGGTTAGGGTTGGCTTCACTCCTAGTGAATCCCAGCTTCATCTAGTAGCTATTGATCGTCTCATACCATGCTCGGGGTGCTTGCTTCAGCCCATAGAGGGCCTTCTTCAACCTGCACACATGAGATTCTCGATCATCTCAAATCCTTCGGGTTGCTCCACATAGACTTCCTCTTTGATCGAACCATGCAAGAACATAGTCTTGACATCTATTTGATGTAGGTTCAATCCTTGCGAAGCAGCAAGGGCTATGATCGAGCGAATGGTGGTATATCGGGCAATAGGTGCAAATATCTCGTCATAGTCTATACCTTCCTTCTGAGAGAAGCCATGAGCGACAAAACGAGCGTTATACTTTTTTCGCACTTCCATCAACTGCATGCTTTATCTTGTAAAGCCATTTTGAAGTGACAACTGCTTTGTCCTGGGGTCTGGGGACCACATCCCAAACATCGCTTTTCATGATGGACTCATATTCCTCAGTCATAGCATCCTTCCATACTTTATGCTTGACAACTTCTGTGAATGACAAAGGCTCATTTTGGATGATCGTGTTCATGATGGCCAAGTATCTCTGATAGCTGTTCGACTTCTTACTTTCCCGAAAGGTTCCCATGGGTGCAACGTGCCCTTCAGCATCATTGAGTGTCCCCCTAAGTCATGAAGGCCTCTTCCTAGAAGAGGAGGGCTCTTGTGGAGGGGGATCAATAGGATCCATAGGTTCTTCCACATCGGGCATCATTTGATCTTCCTTTTCCTTCGGTTCCCTGGTATCAGCTTCTTTAAATCCCCTTAGAGTAAGTCCTAGGAAGATTGTCAAATTTGCTAAGAGCCATATCTTTGTCAAAGCTGACATCATGGCTAATCTCGACTTTCCTTTGACCAGCCACATAGATTCTATAGCCTTTAGTATTTTTTCTATAGCCCACAAAGATTCCTTTCTTTCTAGATGCACCCAATTTATTCCTTTTCTTCTTCAGCACATGAAAATATATAGGACTTATGAGATACGTTAGGTTTCTTACCAGTGAACATATCTTCGGGAGTCTTGGAACCCAATGCTTGATGAGGGCATCAGTTTTGTACATATACGACGGTATCTTGTAATATTCCTAATTAGCCATGGGTAATTGGAATATTCGATTTTGCTCAATATTTTCCTTCTATAGTCATTTATAAATAAAAGGGTGAGAAAAGGGGGGACATAACTCACTTTTGAATAAAGTCACTCCCTAATAGCATGACGTTGTAACTTAAAAGGGAGCCAAGGGGGCCAAAGGACCACGTAGAGAAGGGGGCCCACGTAGACACTTGGAGAGACTGTGCAGATGGAGAGGAACACATGGCAAGAGAGAAGCTACGTTGGAGGAGGTGGGCCTTAGGGTTTTGAGAGTGGCCAACACCATAAAGGAGAGAGGAGCCTCCTCATTTTGACATTCGATTATGTTGCATTTGAGCTAGTCACTTCGACTTAGAGCACGCTGGCTATTTAGCCTGTCTGCAGCACTGTTTAGTGCATTGAGTGTCTCCGTTCAGAGATCTCACCCTTAGCCCTGAGGGACTTCGAGTGCGTGCTCGGGCAAGGTAGTTTCATCGGTCTTTTGTAGGAGGATCGATTTTTGGAGTTGAGGAGGAGCTGAGCATGTGGATGTCTGCACAGTCTTGAGAGAGGATGACGCAGTCTTTCTGGGTAGGAGTTCTGGATTGGGGTTTTGTGGAGGATTTGAGCTAGGAGATTGAGTAGGGGATCAACCCTCGCATCTTGGAGGATTTGGCAGAGCTTTGGAGGGTTCTATTCAGTGGCAGCGCAGAGCCTTGAGGAATAACGTAGATCCTCAAGGGGGTGATTTTCGGGGGTCAGCTATTTTAGAGAAGTTTTCTGGGCTTTTCTGGGTTTATTGAGCAGAGGTTGATTCCAGAGTTTCAGCGTTTTCTGAGCAGGGGAACAACCCGAAAGCCTCACTTGATTCCAGCAGTAACAGGAGCACAACAGTTTTCTGGCAGCTGGGACGCAGTTCAGAGGGAGGCCATTTCCTTACCATTCTGAGTGTATTTCTTCACTTGCCCTGTGCAAGTTGAGGTGCTATTTTTCTGATCACCTCTTGTACTCTTTCCATTACTCAGTATAATAAAATGGCTTAGCATTTCTCTTTGCATTTTTTGAGTATCTGCTTATATTCCATGTATATGTTATTGTATGTTGCACTATTGTTATTTTTACCTCTTGAGAATCCATTTCTGGTTGGAGTTTGTTGGTATTTGAGGGAATATCCCTAAAAGGGATATTACAGTGGTATCAGAGCATAGATCTGACTTAGCCTGTGGAGCTAGCAGTCTATGACACCGAGGGAGAAGCCCTACATCTGTTACAGAGGTAGGAAATACAAAGATATTGAGCGTAGGTTGGAGAACACCTATGGAGAGGGAAACTGTGTTCTGGTGGTGAACACAGAACAGGTAAACGTAGAACACGAAGAGCCTGTGGTGGACGTAGAGCAGGAGGATTCGATGGCAGATGAGGACGAGAAGAGATTTGCAGACATGCTCCTCAAATCAGTGCAGGATCTGTCGAGGCAGATCAAGGTGATGGGGTAGAGATTCACGACAGTGGAGGCTAGACAGCGTGAGAACCCACGGGTTTTCCAAGTTGGTGAGGGATCAGGTACATCCCACCATTTTCTAGAGCAGGGTGCCACTCAGTGTGATACTATGTAGAAGATGGCCTCACATGCCCTTACCTGCTCTACCATGCCCACTTTCCTAGGAGAAGACACAAGGGCCGAAGCCCAACAGGAGGTAGAGCCCGGTCATATGGGCGATTATTTTGCAGAGTACCAGGCCTATGGGCAGGAGTTCAGGGATGCTCTCTCATTCAGAGACTTTGTTCAACTCCCGCGGGATAGTAGAGCCCGTGACCATCACAGAGGATACTAGCATTATCACGAAGGAGACACCCACCGCACAACTAGTAGATTCCACTTGCCTATGTTTGATGGTTCATCAAATAGTTTGGCAAAGTCTTGGGTGGAGAAGGTGGACATCTATTTCCAGCTTAACCAGATGTTGGAGATAGAGGCCATCAAGGTGGCGACATTACATTTGGATGGCGAGGCCCAGGACTAGTGGTTCCATGGGTTGGTTACACTCGGACACTCCATGGTCACGACATATGCTGAGTTCACCAGGAGATTGATGGAGAGGTTTGACCGGAGGGATCCGGAACAACACTTTGTTGAGTTGACGAGGCTCAAACAGACCGGGAGCCCAGAGACCTACATTGTAGACTTATTGAGGGTTTCAGTGATGGTGCCAGATCTATCCACAACACAGAGGATCTACATGTTTGTTGAGGGTTAGCAGAGCCACTTCGGGGTCTAGTCAGATCCACTAGACCAGCCACGCTCCAGGATGTTATTAGCAGGACCCGGGACTTACAGGATACCTTACCCAGGACCCAGACACCTTACCCCCAGAGATAGGCTTTCCAGCCTAAGGGGAAGGATGTGAGGATTCTGCCCCCAAGGGGAATCCAGGACAAGCACAGATTGATGATGATGCCAGGAGGGAGCTGAAGAAGAAGCGATTTTGCTTTACCTGTCAGGAGCCGTGG
>APFE031267523.1:0-27157 GCA_000404065.3 Pinus taeda
GAAAAATACGCAAGGAAATGGAGGATTTCTCATTATAAGTAGTATTGGATTATATAAATTAAATTAAAATTTTTAAATTAGGAATAGATTTAATATTTACTAATTTTGTATTAGATGAGTATTAATGATTTAATGAAATTGATTTTTGTTGATAAATTGAGATAAGAATGTTTATGTGTAATATTTCTCTATATTTGATATATATTGTGATGATTCTCATATTTATGAAGTTATGTTAAATTGACATGTGATCCATTTATTATGTGATGTCATGATATATCTTTGATGATATGTTGATGTTATTTTATGATGTGAAGCATGTGGTAATCACATGTAGATTTATGACATGCATAATTTTGTGGTAACAATGATGTTAAGTTCTCATGATGACATGAAACACTTGACATGTGGATTATTTCCTATGATACTATGGTTATTGTTAATGCATTGGATGTATGTTGATATGTGGTGATGGACAGGAAATCCACAAATGGACCAAGAGGCCTGATTTATTTGATGATATTGTAGGAGCCCATAACTGCGAGGGAGGATATGTAACACCATATGGGTTGCGGACAAACTCAATCAACACTACATATGCCAGTGGTTCCTTTGTCTTGTATAGATCTTGATGGATAGCTCTTGAGGGGCTATGGGACCATCTTTTGGAGGCCAAGTGCCTGATATTGTAGGTTAGGTGCCTAGTATTGGATTGGGATGCCAAAGTCTGGTGGTGGTGTAAGGACTTCGATGCATGGGGTTGTGCATCTTACTAGTTGTGGAGGGAGTGGACCAACCATGCAAGATGTCCGGAGTCATTGACTATCATACCAGATTCCTGCCTTGGGGCAGATGATGTCTGAGTCAGGCGCGAGCCTTGGGGCCAACCTTGGACTAGGATACAAACTAAGGAGGCTTATGCCTGGTTCAGAAAGTGGGAAAAAGGATAGAGATTCCTTGAGATTTCTCGAGTGTTGTGAAAACTTTTAACGTGCTGGTTATACTAGTTCAGCAGAGGGTGTAGGGCAAATATGAAGTAATAAATAACTAACTAAATAAAATGGTTAAATAATTCAACTTAACTTCGGGACGAAATTACTTAAAGAGGGGGAGTATTTGGTGTCCCCTAATAATAATAAAAATAATAAATAATAAATAATGAAGAAAATATAATAATAATATATAAATAAAATAGTAAATAACAATACTAGAGTTCTAAATAAATATAAATATAAATAAACTATAAAAATAGTAAATATAAGTAAAGTTATCAAAAAATAAAAAGAAATCAAATAAGAAAGAATTATATTAAGAGAATTACTAAATTAAGTTAAACTTAAAATAAAGAAATAAAAGTTGCATGTTGACACATGGAGTGTGTGTATGTGGTTCCCCTTCCAATGTTTGGTATATTTAATAGACGGTGAGGAAGATGAGAGATCATTGCATGATTCCATCATCCATTCTCTTCGGAGAAAAGTATTGTGAGGCAAAGGATTCCCTAGCAGTAGTATGTTGATTGAGGGCTCGGGGTGGCCAGTTGTAGCAAGATTTTGTGCAAATGAGCCTACGATTGGGTGGAGAGTCGTCCACAAAACTTTGTTACAGTTAAAAAGATTCAAACAACATCCAACTTTGAAATCACAAGTAAGGAATATCATCACCACGAGTAAGTTGTTTTTTGCTCCTATTTCTTAGAAATTATATGTTAAATAGTTGATAAATTGTGTGTTCATTATAAATCACATAATTAATCTAATTAGTTGCATGTTTTAATTTCGGGATTGTTACAGTTAGGATACCATCATATAAGAATCAAGGAGGAGGCCATTCATAAAACTTCTTTTAGAATAATATATGGGAACTATAATTTCATAGTAGTACCCTTTGATGATCTGAATTGGATCACTATATCATTTTTCATCCATCTCGATGCATTTGGAGTGGAAAAAGTGGAGGAATAATCTCACGGGATTGTTTTCTATGGTGGGACCTAGTTTGGCGAAACAAAGTCTAAAACCTTCCAGGAGCATTTTGAGGCATCAAACAATGCTTTTTGGGTGTAAAAATTTTCTGCTATTGCGAACACCTTCTCATTCTATTATAGACACAGTGAGATTTCCAATGGCACAAGAATCACGTCAATCGGAGTCTGTATGCAAAAGTTATGCCACTCAGAAGTTCACCTTCCAGTTTTCACATCTATAGTTCGGGAGGATGCCATGTCAGCACCCATTATTCATGGAAAAAGGGCTATTCATGTGTTTGTGATGTAAAATACTCTAGAATATTCTATTTTGTAACTCTAGTTAAGAGTTGATGTGGTCAAACATAACCATTAGTAGGCGACCGGGTTGTGTTATAACCGAGCCACTAGGAGGAAGAGGCATTCCATTCTTTCAAGAGAATTTGGTTCCATGGTTGAGAAAATATAGCCAAGAGAGATAGGAGGTAGAGAACATAGAGAGGACTTGTGCACTATAGTAGCCCATGGACCACAAACATTACTTCTTTGTATCTGTAGCCATATTTCTAGGCAGAGAAAGAGAGCAAAGCGACCTCACCTTCTAGTTTGTTTTTCTCCCAAAAGGGTTTCCCCGAGAGCATATCTTGTGTATTATGTGCATGTGAGCTTATTTTTTCATTCTCTAATTTTCTTCTTGATTTACTTTTACATGCATGCACTAATTATAATTAATTTTACAGATCTAGAAATTAAATAAAACTGTAATAATGTAGAATCTCAAATTTTGATATAATATTATCAAATCTGTTGTGACGAACTGTCCAACGGAATATTCATGGGAGTTTATGGATCATTTGGTATCAGAGCGGGTTTGTTTGGGTATTTTGTGGATATTGCAGGAATCTAGATCGGCGAGGCCAAAAATATTAAAACCCTAATGATGGACGATGAATCTATAAACGAACCTCATGAGCCTATAGAGGTGAGGTTTTCACAGCTCGAAGATCAAGTCATAGATATAAACTGCAATGTCAACCTCCTCATGGTGGCCCTAAGAAATAAGCTGGGGATATTTTGAGAAGAAGGGGGTTCAAATATAGATGACAAATCATAAGGGGGATTAGGAGATCAGGAAGATGCAAATAACAAGCTAAAGAAAGAGCTTGAAAAAGATCAACCCAATTCGAGTGTCGTGAACCAATCCCTATTTAAAGTGGAACCAAAAGTCGATATCAAGCCATACCATGATGAGATCGACGCTTTGAAGATGAACCATTAGTTGTAGCAACTAAAAGTTTATTTCAGTGTCCATCAGATCAAGGAAGGGTAGAAATTCTCATTTGTGCAACTAAAATTGGAGGGACATGCACTAACTTGGTGGTAGAGCCACACGAAAACCCTAAGGTTGGAGGGAGAACCTTCAGTGACTAAGTGGGAGGATTTCAAAACCCTCATTAAGTCATAATTTTATCCCATTGGGTACGTGGCAGACCAGTGGATTTGGTGGCATTACTTCAGGAACAAGCCAAGCCAAAGCTTGTAGGAGTACAACACAGAATTCATAAAGATGGCTATAATGTTGGGTATCTCTCCAAAGAACCAAGTTATACTCCTCAAGCATTTGAGGGGTCTATAGTACCATTTGCGTGAGAAAGTGATGTTTTTAAAGCCCAAAATAGTGGACAAGACTTGCATATAGGCATAATACCTAGAGAAGATAGGCCTGAAAAGAGCGTAATCAAGTGGACTGAAGCAAAAAGAGAAACATGATGCTTATAATGAGGGGAAAAAGAAGAAAAAAGGAAGAAAAGATAAAAATACGGTAGCCAAAACACACCAGTGAAAAAACTAATGAAACCACTACAACATTGAGGGACATAGAGAGGAGAAGTGTAGGAAGTTGCATCCATAGCTAAACTTCAAGAACAAGAAGAAATATAATAAGAAGAAGAATCTCACGGCCACTGATTTGAGCAACGAAGTTGAAAGCAACTCAGGCGCGGATGAGGAGATCACCTGTACATCAGTGCAGAAGGAGGTTAATCTTAGTAGCCTTCAGTAATAGGAAGAGAAAGAAATGACCAAACTCTTCCATGTAAAGACACAGGTTAAGAAGACGAAGATTGATGCTCTGTTTGACTTGGGATCGTAGGTAAATCTCATTATAGAAAATCCATTTAAGAAGTTGGGGCTGGAATTTCATGATCATCCAAACCCATACCCATTGGGATGGGTACATAAGAATGCGAAGCTAAAGGTAACAAAACAATGTAAAATTAGATTTGCTATCACTATTGATTTTATTGATGAAGTAAATTTGATGTGGTTCCCCTTGATGCATTTGGAGTCATTTTTGTGAGTCCATACATGTGCATGCATGATGTAATATTCATGCGGAGAGCTAACCAATACCATCTCATCAAGGACAAAAAACCATTCATCATCAACACTCACAAAGGCAAGTCGAAAATTTCACTGATAAGTGCCAACAAAGGTAAGAAATTGATCAGTTCCAGCAAGAAGTGTGTTTTATTGTTTTAAGACCAAATCAGTCTGTAGAGGAGTCAATTCGAGGCTAGCAATCCCTAGAGGGATGTACTAAGAAACAAAAACAACAATTGGAGTTTTTAAAGGCATATAATGATGTGTTCCGAGATCCTAAAGGCATACCCCCTAAGAGGGAAGTGAAGCATGAGATCCAACTATTTCCAGACTCCCCATTGCCAAATATTAGGTTGTATAGGCGATTTGTTATAGAAGCAAGTGAGGTGAAGAAACAGTTGCAACAACTATTGGAACATGGTTTCATTTGACCGAGTACATCACCATCTGGGTCAACCATCATCATTGTGCCAAAGAATGATGGAATATGACGGATGTGTATAGATTATAGGGCTTTGAATAAAATCTTGCTTAAGAAAAGATATCTCTTTCCCAGGATAGATGATCCACTAGATCAGTTGTAGCAAGCAATGTATTTCACCAAGTTGGACTTGAAGTCTGGATATCACTAGGTTCGAGTCAAAGAAGAAGATACATGGAAGGCCGCCTTCAAAACTAGGAAAGGTTTGTATGAGAAGTTAGTTATGCCATTTGGCCTATGTAATGCACCAACTACATTTATGAGATTAATCAACGATGTATTGCACTCTTTTATAGATTCATTTGTTATTTTCTATTTGGATGATATACTGGTATATAGTGCTACCTGGGAGGAGCATATTACACATTTGGCACAGGTGTTGGAAACATTGAAGAAGCACTAGTTGCTGGCAAATCTCAAGAAGTGTGAGTTTTCACAACAGTCCTTGGTGTATTTGGGATATGTGATTGGTGGAGGAGAATTGAAGCTAGATCCTTCCAAGATGGAGACCATCATGAAATGGTCGGTGCCTACTAATGTTACTGAGGTTCAGAGTTTTTTTGGAGTAGCACAGTACATGAGGAAATCCATAGCCTCGTTTTCAGTGGTAGCAACACTGCTCCACTCCATAACAACAAGTGGCAAGAGTTTCCAGTTGGGAAAAGGGCAACATAAGGATTTCGATGAGTTAAAGAAGAATATTAGTGAAGCACGAGTTTTCGCATCACCAAACTTGCAACATCCCTTTGAAGTGGAGACGAATGTGGGTGGGTATGCTATGGGAGTTGTCTTGATGCAAGGAGGAAGGCTCGTTTGCTACCATTATGAAATATTTCATGGGGTAGTTCTTAACTACCCTAACTATGATAAGGAGCTCTATGCCATGGTGCAAGCTGTGAAGAATTGGAAGCACTATCTAATGGGAAAGGAGACAATAATCCACATAGATCAACAGCCGTTACAGTACCTGTAGGCCCAAAATAAGCTACAACAGAGCAGGAATTACAAGTGGATGGGGTTTTTGCAGCAGTTTCATTTGGTGATCAAGTATAAGAATGGAAACACAAACAAGTTGGTTGATATTCTTTCAAGGCCACCGATATCAAAGATTACAACTTTGGGGACTCTTATGCACATGGAGCCATTCACCCATGATGCATACAAACATGCATATTCTGAAGATAAGGACTTCAACGTGGTGCATTCGCAGTTGCAGAGTCAGAGTCATGTGCACGATGGCGACAATACTGTTGACTACCATCTCTCGGATGGGTTACTCTACAGGTTGTATAAGCTATGTGTTCCTAAATTTGAATGTTTGCAACTAATTAGAGAGGCTCACACCTCCAAGGTTGCAGGGAACTTTGGTGTAGAGAATACCATGGCTAACTTGGAGAGGTATGTGTATTGGCCCAAGATGTAAGAGCAGGTAGCTAGGTTCATAAGAGGATGCATGCTTTGTTGTACCAACAAGCTTAGCAACACGAAACAAGGTTTGTATCATCCCTTACCTGTACCTATTCATCCTTGGGAAAGCATTTCCATGGACTTTGTGGGAGGTTTACCGAAAACCAAGAAGGGACATGACTACCTGTTCGTGGTAGTTCATGGGTTCAATAAGATGTGTGTTCTGATGCCCTATAAAAAGACCATCAATGGACAAGAAGTAGCAAACTTGTTCTTTGGATAGGTTTGAGTACATTTCGGGATTCCAACGAGCATCATTTCAGACATGGATATAATATTTCTTAGTGAATTTTGGACTACATTGTGGGAGAAGTTGGACACGAAGTTGAAGAGATCTACAACAATCCATCCATAGACAGATGGGCAGACAGAAGTAGTCAATAGGACTTTGGTTAAACTTTTGAGGGGTGACAAGTAGAAGCATCCGAAGGCCTAGGATGAAAATATGGTATATATGCAACATTCTTATAATAGAGCAGTCGACACTTCTATAGGAAAGTCCCCATTTGGAACTTCTTTTGGATATTTTCCACCTTCACCTTTGGATATTGCATATGGGAAACAAGGAGGAGTGAAGGAAGACCTTACATGAGATGCTTTGAGGGCTGAAAATTTTGTAGGGAAGATTAGGAAGATCCATCTATAGGTACAGGAAACACTACAAAAGTCACAGGCGAAGTATAAGTCCAGGCATGGTCAGCACATAATAGATAATTCATTCAAGGTGGGAGACAAAGTATGGCTACAGTTAAATAAGGAGATCTTGTAGGGGCCTGGTAAGAAAATCAAGGCTCTAACGTATGGTCCCTTTAAGATAGTGGAAAATGTGGGTGATAATGCCTATCAACTCAATTTACCGCCATATATGCGCATTTACTCAATTGTAAATGTAGTGAATTTGAAACTCTATGAGCCTTCCATGCTAGTTCGGGAAGAGGAACGGGTCCTATATTCTATGGAGGATTTGGCACTAGACGCTCAGGCAGAGTTGACAGAAGATACAGTTTTGTAGAAGAGGTCTAGAACTACAAGACAAGGGCAACAAGACCTTTTGTAGATTGGGACAACTTCTAGACAAAGCTAAATGTTACACAAGAGAGAATGTGGAGTAAAAATATTAAATTAAGACCAATTATAGCATGCATAATAGCTTTATGTATCTTAAGCATTTAGAAATTTCACTCCTTACTTAGCCTCTTGGGAAAAAATTATATAAGCACTATTTTTTAATATTTAATACAAAAACACAAAATAATAGCTAGATATACCCCTCTAAAATTGGAGCATATCTAACTAACAATGAAAAAATAAGTTTCTTATATGAGAGTGGTCAAAGGTGACCATTATAACACTTTCCCCTCAAATCAATAGATTAAGGAATTTACCATAAAATATGAGTTGGGGAATTAACAATGACCATCTTTCTCTCTCCATGTAAAAGCTATAAATAAATAAATATATAGTATCTAGTAAATATTTGAGTATCTTATTTTTCAAAATTATTAAAACATCACTTCATAATCAATATTAATCCATTCAAACTTCTTTTGAAATAAAAGAAGATAATCTCATTAATAAATCTTAAACTATGAATAAATTTAAACTAATTTATCAAATTTAATATTAATATAATAATTTAAAAACTAAATAAATATGATATTTTAATAACAAAGTGCTTTAAAAACAGATTTGAAAAAGTTTTTTGCTGAGGCTACAAAATAACGGTATTAATTTTATTTAATTTTAATAAATTAATATTTTAATATGAAATAAATATAAATTTCTAAGACAAAAATACATTATTTTATTATTAGTATTTTTATTATTAGTTATTTATTCTAGCAATTCCATAATATTATTATTTTATTCATCTCAGAATTAAAACCATAAATTGAATAACTGTAATCAAAATCAACTTGACTATAAATTGAATAACTGTAATCAAAATCAAAGGAACAGGAACATCAGAAACGCCAGGCTCACAGGATGGATCCATCCCACGGAGGAGCGAATCTCTTGGTCAGCAGTTACAAAACAAAAAAGGAATTGAAACCTCTACTTTCTCACACCTCTTGGTCGTCCTCCTCGAAGCCCTCTTCATCGTCGTCGTCCTCGGAGCTGGTATTGTGTATTGGATTATACGGACTACCAACCCATTGGTCGGTATGCCATTTATAAGACCAAATAAAAATATGGCCGTCAATATCTCCCACGAAAATTTGATGAGTTGTTTCATCATATGTAAATGCTCTGGGATCCAAATCGCTCAGTGCAGTCCTCCTTAGATTATCATCACCATCACCCGCTGTAATCTTGGCGATGCAATTTCCTGTTAAAATGCTACTAATATTGATGCTCCATAAATCTGATACTATCAAACTATTTTCTGGGTCTGGGTCAGGGCAAATAGATATCAGAATATCTTGTGCAGTTGTAATGTACGAACCGATCTGAAAGTCCAGCACATAAATTGGGTGGTCTTGAAATGTGACCACAATCTCACCTTCTAAATTAAAGACATTCAGGCTTCTGGTGCCTCCCATTTGGGTCACACAAATGAACAAATTTCTCCTGTACAAATAATAAGGGCGACATAACATCTCCATATCAGTTGCTTTTATTATTTTGGACTTTTCGCCAGATATATCCAGGATCTGCATACGCAATTTGAATTCTTGCATAACAATTCTATCACTGCCGCACAATACCAAGTACTGAATCTGATGCTGTGGAGAAACAGGTAAGGAAATTCGCTTGCGTATTTGTCCACGGTCTTTCGCATAAATTCTCAGAAATATTTCTTCCCTTGCAAAGCTCAAGCTCTTATATTCCATTACCACTGAGAACTCCATATTTCCCGGACTTCCAAAATCTACACTTAACTCCATATTTCCTGGACTTCCAAAATCTACACTTAAACCAAAGTTCCCATCGTTAGGGCGTATTGTAAATAGTTGGGCATAATTTTTCAATTCAAAAAATTTGAACGAATTCTCATTCTTATTGTAAATCATGCCTCTGCTATTTCCAATATCAAAATCCCAACGACCAATTCCGCCGGCGTCTCCTGGACAAATATTTCTTCTGTGGATAGTTACCCCTGCTCTTATCGATTCGATGTCCAGGCTTACAATCATTACCTGACCCTCCGTCAGCACAACAGTTATCAATGAATTGTTGTTGCTATTATAACAAGCAAACAGAATTGTCATTCTAATATCAATCAGGAACCCGTCCCTATCTCTAAGGCGCGACAATTTCTCGCCATAATAGAATGGTATAAGATAGAAATCGTTAAACATAACGAATATGATGTCGCGAGCCTTGATGAAGACAGGATAACTATCACGCGTAGGGCCGTACGCTCGACAATGATAATTCCGAAAAATATTTGGGCGGTCCCGGGTATTACCTGTCTCAAACATTTCTCTCATGCGTAGCCTCTGGAAGTAATGAATGGGACTAGATGGCATGCGCTCTTCCTCTTCCTCTTCAACTTCATCTTCAGAATGCTTTTCTAGAGATGTCATGGTCCCCTCAGGTGGTGGAAGGAGTTTATGGGCAGCTGTGTCTGCTTGCAGCGAAGATATCTCGCCTTCTATTTCCTCATGGGCAGCTGTGTCTGGTTGCAGCGATGACATCTCATCTTGTGTTTTGCCGTACCTTGTCTTCTTTCGTATGTGCTCATCCGCCATGGCTCGCTCGCAACAAGTAACTGCCTCACCTTAGTACAGTTTCTAAGTACACAGCTAGGATTTTGAAGCCCGTCTCATGTTTTCAGATCAAACATTTAAGAGCTTTTTATATTATGACCTTACCCTGTTGGTAGGGTTAGCCTCACTAGTTAGTTTGATGGGTCAAAATTTTTGCGTCCATAGATGCTATAGGGCAATTTAATGTATGTGGTTAAATTTAAATTACACAAAAATACTAACATTAATATAAATATTTTAATAGGTTTGGACTCTTAGTTAAAGTTGTGTTTCTTTGGTTAAGAGCTCGTCTTTCTAGGATTTAAGGAAATAGGTTAACTACCCAAGACCAAGAAACATCTGGCACTAGTGAAACCCTGTCCCTTTTTGGACTTGGAAATAGGTTAATGACCCAAGACCAAGAGACATCTGGCACAAGTGAAACCCTTCCCCTTTATGGATCACCACCACCCTGTGGTTTTTCTTGAATAACAGTGATGAGTGATCTTGAGTTTTCCTTGAATAACGGTGATGAGTTAGCCTGTATTCACGGATAACAGCTAGAAATGGTTGCCCTCATCACTACTGGTTTGGCAACTTAGTTATGATGGGTTTTCCCACCTATAGTTATGATGGGTTTTAATTGGTCAAAATAAAATAAATACATCTATCTATTATATATATATATATTATAATATATATATATTATGAAAAACCATTAGGTTGTCAAAGTGTAGCCAAATACCACAAATGGTAAATCGAGTATTTTACAATCAATTTTATTTTATTAATTATTTATTTTATTTTATTTTTAAATTTAAATTTAGATTTTATTATTATTTTACACAGTCAAAATGTTTACAAACAGGTCATCCCAACATCTCTTCTATAGTGGGGCTACACAACACGGCCCAAAAAAATAAAAATAAAAATACAATAATAATAAAACAAAAACAAACCATGGAATTGAGAACCCATACTATTGATCCGTGATATTCATGTGGAATGTAGTGTTTTAAAGGGGAAATTAAATAAACTTAGATCAATTTTAACTCCAAATCTACTAAACACTCAAAGGGATCAAAACTCTAAAAAGATTAATGTAATGTAATGTAAACATTTTAGTTAAGTCAAAATAAAATAGAATAATTTAAAATAAAAATAATCGAATAAAAATAAAATAAAAATGTCAATGGTATTGTGAACTTATGGTATTGTGCCATGGTATTCATGTGGAATATATCTTATTTAAAGGGATAATTAAATCAACCTAGACCCACTCGAGATCTAGAAGGATCTAGATTTAAAATGATCAAATTTCTTGAAATGCAAATCTTTTTTAAAGTGAAAAGAAATTTGATCCCTCTAACCTCTTGGTAAATCTCGAATTAAAATATATCTAAGTTAATATACATTTATGATGCATGTGAAAAAATAATGAGAAAATATTATTTTATTTTATTATATATAAAATTTATATTTATAATGAAAAGTAATAAAAACATATTATATTATATTATATATTTTTAATGTTAAATAATGAAATAGGTTAAGTTTATTTGATTAAAATCAAATCTAAATAAGTTAACTATGTTAACATGTGGTTTTTTATGTTGCTATGAATAGTTAAATTTATTAATTACACTATATGAAGTAAATTGAAAATTAATTATATATATATATTATAAAAAAACTAAATATCTCTGATACATTGTTTTATCTAAGCTAGTCAAGTTAATTACATCTATTCATTATATTGTTCAAAAATTATTTATTTTCTTGGTTAATATTAATTCATGATTATTTTTTTTAAAATTACGTATTTATGAAAGAGAATTGGGGTATATATTTTTGAAATTTTACTACTGATTTTCATTAGTCAATCCATGTCATAGCACATGTGTTTGTGGCATAGTAAAGAACACCTTTTATTTCACTAGACATTGTTAAAACTTTCAAAAAAATCTCTTTATTGAACCACTTTGCTAATACAATTTTCTAATAAAAATAACACCCTATCTACATTTTTCTAGGCTAAGGGAAACAATGGAGCAATAGCCCATTGCCACCTCAACTAATGTTCTCTGTTCTTTACAGACATTCACCAACCAATGCGAGGAGATTCGTTATGATGAGGATCACTAAATGGATAGACTAGTGATAGGGTGTGGGGTGATCCTAGAAGCATATTTAGCTGAGATGCTCAAATAAGTGGCTTACTTGCTCTGGAGGCAAGGTTTAATGCTATCTTGGAAGGGCTTAAGGGGAAACTAAAGGTTTTACGTTTAGGGTATGTATCTTATAATCGAGGTTCCTAGACCTTTGAAATTCTTGTGAAAGCTTGGATTCCCAGTGATCCTTAAAGAATTACACTTAATAGTGTATGAGACCACAGAGGGCCAAGTGGACCCGCTGGGTATTACCTATATCAAAAATTTCTCTCATGCGTAGCCTCTCGAAGTAATGAATGGGAGTAGATGGCATGTGCTCTTCCTCCTCCTCTTCCTCTTCCTCTTCAATTTCATCTTCATAATGATTTTCTCAAGATGTCATGGTCCCCTCGAGTGGAAGGAGTTCATGGGTGGCTTGCAACGATGACATCTCTCCCTCTATTTCCTCATGGGCAGCTTCTAGTTCATGGGCATCTTGCAGCGATGACATCTCCCCTTCTATTTCCTCATGGGCAGCTATGTCTGCTTGTAGCGATTATATCTCATCTTGTGTTTTGTCATACCTTGCCTTCTTTCATATGTGCTCGTCGACCATGGCTCACTTTTTATATTATGACCTGAACTTATTGGTAGGGTTAGCCTCACTGGTTAGTTTGATGGGTCAAAATTATTGTGTCCATAGATGCTATAGGGTAATGTAATGTATATTTAATATTTGGTCAAATTTGCATTACATAAAAATAAATTAACATTAATATAAACATATTAATAGGTTTGAGTATGCCTTAAAGTTGTTTTTCTGTGATTAAAAGTCGGTCTTCCTAAGACCTAAGGAAATAGGTTAATGAACCAAGACCAAGAGACATCTGGCATGAGTGAAAACCTGCCCCTTTATGGATTACTACTGGATCCGTGAATAACGGTGACGAGTGAGTTTTCCTTGAATAAAGGTGATGAGTCAGCTTGCATTTATGGATAATGGCCAGGGATGGTTGTCCTCACTACTCGTTTGGTAACTTAGTTATCATAGTTTTTCCCACCTATAGTGGGAGTATATTTATATAAATATTTAAATTTGGTCAAAATAAAATAAATACATCTAGATACATGTTAATTCTTATTTTATATATTATATATATATAATATATATATTATATATATATATATATATATATATTTATATAATGGACAAAACATAGGTTGGTCAAAACCTGTAGCCAAAAAAACCACCAACCTTAAACTGACTATTTTACAATCAATTTTATTTTAATTACTTATTTTATTTTATTTTTTAAATTAAAATTAATTTTTATATTATTTTACTGAGTCAAAATGTTTACATAACATAACAAGTGATCCCAACATCTCTTCTATACTGGGCTAGATAGCGGCTCTCCGCCAAAAAAATAAAAATAAAAATAACATTAAAAGTACAATAATAATAAAAACAAAAACAACCCTTGGGATTGAGAACCCATAGTATTGATGTGTGGTATTCATGTGGAATATAGTCTTTTAAAGGGGAAATTAAACCAACCTAGATCCATCTTAACTCCAAATCTACTAAGCACTCAGAGGGATCAAAACTCTAAAAACATTAATGTAATGTAATCTAAACATTTTAGCTAAGTCAAAATAAAATAAAATAATTTAAAATAAAAATAAAAATAATCGTATAAAAATAAAATAAAAATGTCCATGGTATTGTGAACTTATGGTATTGTTCCATGGTATTCATGTGGAATATATATTATTTAAAAGGATAATTAAACCGACTTAGACCCATCTTAACTGCAGATCCAAAAGGATCCATATCTAAAAGGATCAAATTTCTTGAAATCCAAACCTCTTTTAAAGTGAAAAAGGATTTGATCCCTTTGAGCCCTTGGTAAATCCCGAGTTAAAATATATCTACACTAGTATGCATTTGTGATGCATGTGAGAAAATAATAAGAAAATATAATATAGTTTTATTTGATTTTATTAGGTCTAAAATTTATATTTATGACTAAAAATAATGAGCAAATATTATATCGTATTATATTATTCAATTATTTTTAAAAGTAATTTTTGAAATACCTTATTTCTAAACTAAATATGGAAGATAATTTTTTAATGTATAAAACATTTTGATTTGTAATTAGCTTAATTTACAATTTCTAGAATATTATTTACTCTATATCATGAGTAAAGTAAGGGAGGAAAGTGTAGGTTAAAAATATGAAATTATTAAGTTGTATTTTATTTTATGTTAAATGTGAAATGTGTTAAAATATTATGTTGATTTGTAAAATCAAAGATAAAAAAGTTAACGTTGTTAATATGAAAGTGTTGTTTATGTTGCTATGAATATTTTAATCTATTAATTAGAAATATAAGTAATTGGAAATTATATATATATAATTATCTCTAACACATTGTCTATTTACACTTGTCAAGTCTTTACATCTCTTATCTAATTGTTAAATATTTTCTTGGTTAAGTATATATTATGATTATTTCTTAAAATTACATGTTTATGAAGAGAATTGGGTATATATTTTTGTAATTTTATTACTTGAAATTACTTCAAAATTGGAGGTTACCTGTGAGACACAGTAGCCCAGTAGGGGCCAAGAGATTGAAATTTTTTGATGGGTGGTTTGTAAGATAAATGATGCCCTAAGAGACCTAATGGGGCTAGGCCTAGAAAATGAGAGGGAGTAGGATGAAAATGGTTTAAGGTGATCACCTTTGGGTGGACTAGTGCCCAATACTTTGGGGAGAAATGGGGTTAGGTAGAATTATGACTATTGACCTTCAACTTTTCTAGGTCAAGGAGGCCTCAAATACAACTTTGCTTGGCATTGGGGAAGCAACAAAAGTAGCTTCAAAGACTTTATACTTCGATTTGAAATATAAATGGCTTATGAAGATGAATTTTAGTAATGAAAAATCCATAGGAATATGCATTCATTATATATGGCCCATTCATGAAGCATTCACTATCCAGAAACAAAATTTCCACAACTTCGCATAAGAGATACAACAAATAAGCCCTAGTACAGTGAAATCCCAACAACAATGTATGTCAAAAAATTAGAAAGAAAGAATAGAATCAAAATGTACATACACGTATAAGAATATATCCAACCATCTAAAAACTTTCGATCAAGAAGCTCCAAGACATATGAAAATTATCCAAACATCAAAATTCATACCATACTCCAAAAATTATTCCTCCAAGAAAGATAGCGAAAATCTCTAAAGAGATACAAGTTCCAAATCCAAGTGATGAGGCTAAAATGAATCCTCATCACTTCTATTTATACACTTATAATGATTTTGATTTAGCTACTTGGACTACATTAGCCCATAAGATTAAATAATGTGCAAAACAAATAAATTTTGGTGACAAACCCATCAAACTAGCACATAAACAAAAGAATAAGCCTCTCAAGAGGTCGACTGATCAATAATACATGTCTTTGGGCCTTTTAAGAAGCCTGATAAAGTCCATAAGTGCCACAATGATAAACAGGACTCCCAAAAGTAGTGGACAAGGGGTTTGCCCATTGTTATCTATATAAGAAACTTGTGGTGCTCCCAATGGGTGTGAAGGCACACAAGTAACCTCATCAGTCTCCATGTATATCGAAGATGCCTGTAGACCATCTGTAAGGTATGAAATGATGGTGTAAATTTTTTCTAATCAGCATACAAGTCATGGGTGATTTGCCAAGTGCATGGTACAGCTGTGGGGTCGACTCGTCCTGGTGAACTAGATGCATCTTCTTCATCCAATAGGTGAATCTAGAAAAATATTTGAACATTTGTGGGGGTTCATGGAGTGTTGTCTGCTACTATGAAGACCTGTGTCTCTTAACACACCCTACATGTTCCAATGTAGCCCTCTGGAGGGTTAGGACCTTGTATAGGGAGACTAAACCCAAAATGGAGACCATATACAATCCTGCATAAGATTGAATGCATCCCCTAGCCTTCCAATAAAACAAGTCATCAAATGAAATTGAGTTAAAGAGCTTACAAAACCATGAATAATAGGTGGGCACATCATAATGGCATGCCCTTCCACAATGGGCTTTGACATGTGCTAATGTCTCCAACCTCCAAATGGGATTCACCAAGTATCCTATTAGGTGGTTTCTACCTTTAAAGGGAATAAGGGTTTCTACATGCTCGTGTACAAGAGTAGCTAATAAAAGGGAATCCCACAATTGGGTATATAATGTATAGGAGAGAGAAATTGTAGTGCATGAGGTTCCTCAACCTTGATTTTCCACCCTCTTTATATGCCTTTTGACTTTTTTGACTTTTCTTTGATTAACTACTCAGGGTTCAAGGGATAAGAGCATGTTATGTAAGGTATAGCAGTGGATATCACCTTTAAGTTAGGGTTTTTCATTACCCACTAGGGGTTCAAATAATCACGGGTTCTTGAATGATAAAGGAGGCTCATCTAGGGCCTATAGGAACTAGGGTGATGGAGATGATAATGGGGTAGAGCTCATGCATTGGCCTTTTCCAATGTACTAAATGTGTTTGTCCTGACCATATTTTTGCATTTTGTGGTACATTTTCCTATTGAATGTGGTCAATTATGATTTTACTTTTCTTTTTAGCTGCATCAACCATTGGGGCATCATTCCAGGCCTTACCCAAGGTTTGGGAAAGGGGAGGGAGAAGGCTAACCCTATGTGGACCTAGGTGGGATAAATGACAAATGGGGTTATAATGAGTGGAAGGCGAGTGATATGTGTGGATGAGGGTTTGCCATATATTACCATCCCTAGAGCCCAAATGTCAGTAAAAGAGATCTCATGGGACTAAGATCTAGGAGATAAGAGCATAGGCCTAACCCACTCTTTTCGCTAAATCCTTTTGTTAATCCATGCCCAGAAGTATCAATGATAATTAAACTACAATACTCAATTACCAAATGACAAGGCATACCTTTAGGTTTGTGAGGCCCATCTTCAAACATACAATCATGACAGATGGGTGAGGGACCACATGGTTGGCTCAGGTGGCAAAGAAATGACATAATGAGCTAGATGTTGGCTGCAATGGGTTGTTGGTTGTCAGTTGAGGACCATGTCAGAGAATGTTTCCTCTTATGGATTTAACCCACAAAATGGTAGGTTAACGACCCAAGACCAAGAGACATTTGGCATGAGTGAAACTTTTCCCTTTATGGATAACCACCGGGCTGTGGTTTTCCTTAAATAATGGTGATGAGTCAACCTGCATTCGCGAACAACTGTTAGAGATGGTTGTCATCACTACTGGTTTGGCAACTTAGTTATGATGGTTTTCCCACCTGTAGTGGGTGTATGTATATATATATATATAATATATATAATAGATGATAGATATATATATACATATACATATTCTTTTATAAATAAGAATATAATGGGAAAAACCATAGGTTGTCAAAACCTATAGCCAAAAAACCACCAACGGTAAATAAAAATAAAAATAACACTAAAAATACAACAATAATAGAAACAAAAACAACCCATGGGATTGAGAACCCATATTGATTCGTAGTATTCATGTGGAATATAGTCTTTTAAAGAAGAGATTAAACCAACCTAGATCCATCTTAACTCCAAATATTCTAAGCACTTTGAGGGATCAAAACTCTAGAAAGATTAATGTAATGTAATGTAAACATTTTAGCTAAGTCAAAATAAAATAAAATAATTTAAAATATAAATATAAATAATCATATAAAAATAAAATAAAAATGTCCATGGGATTGTGAACTTATGGTATTGTCCCATGGTATTCATGTGGAACATATCTTATATAAAGGGATAATTAAACTAGCCTACACCCATCTTCATTGTAGATCTAGAAACATCCATATCTAAAAGGATCACATTTCTTTAGGTCCAAACCTGTTTTAAAGTGAAAAGAGATTTGATCCCTCTGAGCCTTTGGTAAATCACAACTTAAAATATATCTAGGCTAGTATGCATTTATGATACATGTGAGAAAATAATGAGAACATATAATATAATTTTATTATATTCTATTATGTGTAAAATTTATATTTATGCTGAAAAATAATTAAAAAAATTATATTATATTATATTTTTCAATTATTTTTAAAAGTAGTTTTTGAAATACCTTATTCCTAAACTAAATATGAAAGAGAATTTTTTAATTTATAAAAAATTCCACAAACATACTTGGGATAAGGAGCTAAGAAGAAAGAAAAATTACTATATTGAAGTGTTTAATCCCACTCATAATCATCAATCAAAAGCATACATAGAGGCCAATATCTCTTGGAGAGCCAAAGTTCTTATTGCTCAGCTAAGGACTAATTCTCATCAACTTTGTTGTGAAACAGGGCCCTATAAAAGGGCAAAGGAAGTGTGGGAGGAAAGGGTATGCATTTTTTTTGTTCCAGAAAAGTGGAGACAGAAAAACATCTCATTTTGGAATGCGAGGCCTTCAAAGACAATAGGGAATGTTATGCACATATGTTGGAAGCTAGCTCTTGGGATAATCTATTTAGTGAGGGGTTTGTCGAGAAATTGGGAGCATTTTTTGTGAAACTTCACACAAAAAGGGCCGAATACATCAAGTAAATGAAGAAGCAATTTGTCCCATAGGCTATCTTTAGTCTCGTGGATGTTAAAATAATTTCTTTCTTTCCTTGTTTCTAAAACATTTTGATTTGTAATTAGCGTAATTTATAATTTCTAGAATGTTATTTACTCTATATCATGTGTAAAGTAAGGGAGTAAAGTGTTATTTACTCTCTATCATGCGTAAAGTAAGGGAGGAAAGTGTTGGTTAAAAATATGAAATTATTAAGTTGTTGAATTGAGGCTTCTGTGATCCATATCAAGTTTATGAGAAAACATATTTCGGAGTAAATCACATGATAGTACATTTGTCAACGTGCTTCAAACCAACGAGTGTGGTTCATCGTCAGGACAAGTTGAAGAATCAGATCATGGCTACATCTTAAATAGGGAGAGCAAACTTTCCAATCACTAGGTTTGACTGAAAAACGACTATATTAGACTATTTAATTAAATAATATTATTATTGTTAAAAGAATCTTAATTTTAATTTTTATTTTAAGTAAAAAAATTAACCAATTTGACTATTTAATTAAAATAATACTATTATTCTAAAATTAATTTTATTTATTATTTTTATTTTTAAGGAAAAAATTAACCAATTATGAGTCAAAAATATAGGGAATGTGATAAAATTGTTAACTTGTATTATTCGAATAATCTTAATATTATATTCACATTGTAGAATTATTCTTATTATTATTGGCTAGGGTAACTTTTTAATATAAATTAATTAGTAAAACACTAATAGATTAGTGTGTAAGGATTTAATATTAACTAGAATAATATTGATTTTTTTTTTTTAACATCATCGGTTGTTGTATTATATGTCAAAAAAAGAGGAGAAGGTTGTTCCCCTCAAATACATAATGAGATGCCATGAGATGTTAGGCGAGCAAGAGTTACAATAACAAAATCCTCCTTGTTCCTGCCTTTTAGGCTTTGAAGTAAAGACTAAACAAAAATAAATCCTAACAAACTGAAACACTAAAAAACAACATTTGCAAAACATTGTCAATCTATATTGATGTGGCTGACATGCCTCGCTGTCAATTCTCTAGGCTTATCATCTTCTCCAGCTTGCTTGATACTTGAAGAGATTGTCGGTATCACGTTTTTATTTTCCATCATGTATTTCAGTATTTTATGGATTCTTCAGCATGAGCACATCTATTGGATAGTTGTCTAAACTGCTCATGCAATGAAGAGAGTCTGTGTAGGAACAAATTTATGTCAGTGTTGATTCCCAAACTTACGTCTTCCCTATATACCTTTTTAGCCTTTTTCTCCAGTTACTTGAACCTCCAAGCTATCAAATCATTGCATATTAGTTTAAAAAGAGCATATAAATGGTTTCCTAACTATGTCTTGTGACTGCTGTTTGATTTAGATTTTTGCTCAATCAACTGCGGAATCTTGTTACTTTCCGCACCCAGAATCAGTTTCCGCAGCCTTTTTGTTAAAGTCTATGCTACAGGTGTCTACTGAAGAATCTGACCACATGGGCAAGCTACAAATGATGTGGACATTGAACGTGTCCCATTGGTTCAACCGAATCACTCACAGAAGCTCGCAGTCAAAGCCAGTCAAACGGTGGTCAACACTAGGAGTTTTGTGGTGGCAGGACTCTGTTTTTCATCATGAGGGGGATTGCGTGGAAAGATCCTAAATCTTAGGAGGTGTGCTAACACTTGGGGACTCCCCGTGAACCGAATCTAACAAACCACCATCCTTGGATTTATTTCCCATGGCTACCATGCTGCTAGATTTCCAAATATGGTCTTTTATGTGTATGTCTACCAGCGCAGACCTTAGGAATTAGTTATGTGTTTCCTGCTATAAATAAAGAATCTTCGTATGCGTATAGGCTAGCTTTTTGATATGTAAACTTGATTGTTTTATGATCGTGCCGTGACTTAGTCCTTATGTTATGACTGTATTTCAATATATGAGAAGGCACTGCTTTTAAGTTCAAATCCGTGATTGATTTCTGATTGGCTGAGGTTGCAGAGGGCCCCTATACACCAAGGTTCTGTAGTTATTGTATAGCTTCATGTTTTCTTGATTTACGCTCTTGATGCCATAGATGTTTGTTGTATATATTCCATTGCTCATGGTATTTGTGTTGTTTGTTGTCCATAGTTTTTTTATGCTTTCTAATGACTGTCAACTGACCAGTGTTTTCATTTCAGGTTCTAATAGAAAGCCCGGGCAAGTGCATATAGCCTTTTGATGACTAATGACATGATGGAATTATCTTGTCCTTCTGCTAATTCGCTTTCTTAGTTCTAATTCCAGCACTGTTTATTTCTTTCAGTTTTGCTTTTTTCATTTACTTTTCTACAAGATAGATATTAGAATATTCATGTCATTTTCAATTACCTCCTATAGCCACAACGAGTCGAATGGTGAGGGATTGAGTGTCAATATATAGTTTGATACTAGTTTATTTACTTTTGCAAGTTAGTGATTAGATTACTCATATCATTTTTGGTTACCTCCTATAGCCAGAGCGAGTCGAATGGTGAGGGATTGAAGGATGAATGTGTAGTTTGATCTTAGTTTTATTTTATGCAATTTAGATATCAGATTACTCAATTTGTTTATAATTACCTCCTATAGCCAGAGCAAGTCGAATGGTGAGGGGTCAAAAATGAGTTGATGTGATATGGTTTAGTTTACATTGCTTATAGTTTTTGAATTTCTTTGAGTTCAATTTTTTTCTTTTTATACAGCAGCAAGGATACTGGGTTTCATAATCACTAGTTCACTATTTTGTTTAAGTAGAATTTAGGCACATATTTATTTTCTCTCAGTAATTGATTCCATCATCGCAAAATTGAAAACCTTTTGAACACTTTGAAGTTTGGAAATTATTTTAAACGTCACCATTGCTTGAATAGTTTTATCCACACTTGATTATTAGAATTACCATCTCACATTAGGAAATCAACAAGAATATAAATCCAAAAACAAATCAAAAATAAAAAACGACAAAGAAATAAGAAAACGGTTAACTTGCATATATAGTGCAATTCACTTCAGCAGTTTATGACTCCCGGATTGACAATTTATATAGAAATTTAGGACACACTAAATTGACCAAACATTTTGGCGCCGTTGTCAGGGAAGTGAAACTAGGTAGCCAATTTCTTAAAAAAAAACAAGAATATTTCAAGGAAGGTAAAAATTGATGATTTCTCAAAGTATGCTCTCCTCTTGCACCTAGTGTGACCTGGAGGATTAGAAAAGAGAGTTATTGATTCAGTAATTTCTTGAGTATGCTCTCTTTTTGCACCTAGAGTGATCTGGAAGATCAGAAAGAGAATTATTAACCCGACTTGAAGAAAATAAAAATGACATGCATAGAGCAAGAGATTCTGGGGGAAGGTTTATAGCTAGGGCCAAGAGTTCAATTTTTACAACTCCATCTACTCCAAGGTATAGACAAGATATACCTCCATCATCTCCGACTCATACTCCTAGCCTTAGGATCCCTGGAATTCAAGAGGTAGTAGTTGAATTAGGAGACTCTCCCATTCTATCCACCGAACCTGAGTTAGGGAAAGACACTTTCTTTACTTCTACAGGAAACACATTGTAATCGAGGAAGTAGAATCACCTGAAGAAGAAGAGGGATAAATTCCTCCTCGTTCGCCATTAGTAGAAGAACCATAGGACTCTGTAATATCTGAGGAAGCTATCATGACAGAGGAAGTAGTAAACGGATTTGGAGGAGGTAGAGGTAGAGGTAGAGGAGGAGGAAAAAATGGAGGAGGTAGAGGTAACAACGGAGGAAATAGGGATGGAGATAACTCATTTGGATTTCCTATAGTTGATGAGGAATATTGAACAACAATGAAAAACAACTCACCATCTGTCCTCCCAAACTTTTATGGGTTGCGAAGTGAGGACCTTGAAACATTTCTATTTGAGTTTGAAGTTGTGTGCCGAACTTATGATTATATGGAAGACGCTCAAAAACTCAAGTTGTTTCCTTCAACATTGAAGGGAGCTGCTCTAAAATGGTTCATGGGATTAGTCACTCAATCTATTAGGACTTGGAATGATATGAAACAAACAATTTTGGATAGATACCTAGACTATTGTATGCCCACCAATCATAAGGATGAGGTATTCAAAATGGTACAAAAAGAAGATGAAAACTTGGAGGATTTACTTGAAAGATTTCAATACAACCTCAAAAGAGCAAAAATGAATAACCTAGATGAGGAAACCTTGAAATCCCTTCTATTAAAATCCATTAGAGATGAATGGATAGATATTTTGAATATGATGGGGAAAGGAGATATATCTCAACTTCCACTTCATGATATAGTAGAGCTATGTGTCCATCTCTTAAGGGAAAATATAAAACTAGAAAAGGGCCTAGAGATCCTTCTCTCATTAGAGCAAACAAATCTGCAACCGGATCACTGAGTAGGGCTGAGATTGGAAACATGCCTGATGAGTTTAAAACGGATATTCTAGGGAGTATTAGTGAGCAACTAGACACCCTTAAGATACAAAACAAGCAGAAAGTAGAAGCTGAAGCTTTGGCCATCTTTTGTACAAAATGTAGGAAGAAACATGCTCTAAGGGAATGCCCTTTAGATGCAAAAGTTGTAGAAACATGTGCGATTTGTTTAGAAAGCCATGAGACCAAGGATTGTCCTTCATTTCCTGGGCTCAAAGCTGTTTTTCAAGAAGACCCAAATTCAATTGAGTCTCTCTGTTTTGTTTCAAGGAGACCTTGGTAGGGGCAACAAAATCAAGGGTTTAATAACCCCGCGAACTTTCAACCCCCACCAAATTGGAATCCTTGGCAACAACCTTGGTCCCAACCTCAAAATCCATTTCAATCATGGGTACAAGGTATGGAAAATACTTATGGGAGATTTGCTCAATTTTATCAATATCCTCCATCTTTTCAAAACCAACAAGCTCCACAACCTCCAAATCAAATCCACAACTTTCATTACCATTTCCACAACAACAACCTTCTCAACAGAATCCAAATTCCCAACTCTTGCTTCCATTCCAACAAAAGACAAATCATTTACCTTCCCAGCCATTGCCAAATCCAAACAATAAAAACCCTCAAAATGCTTACATGGTAGAAGGACAACAATTTCCTACCTATATGATTGTTCCTCTCAATTATGTACAACTCAAATCTGGTAGAGTTTTAGACAAGCCTTCTATAGATGCTCAAAAGAAAAGCATTTTTTAAGAAGAATCTCTTAAAGCCAATAAAGGTTCTGAAGCATCTCTTCAAAACCTAAGCACTCAAGAAGAAAAAGAAAAAGAATCAACCCCCACAACTCCTATAGTTGAGCAACCTACATCTTCATCCACACCTCCTTTTCCTGAAATATTACAAATTGATAAAGGAGTGGAAAAACAAATCTTGTTGTGTGACTATGATTTTCTAGATGAATTAAATAATGTCTGTATCAATATTCCCTTATTACAAGCCATTAGAGAAATTCCTATTCTAGCAAAAACAATAAAGGAGTTGAGTCTCAAAAGACAAGGAAGGAAACCAAGAGATACAAGAAGAATCCACCTAGTAGGAAAAATTGCAGATATCATGATGGGAAAAATTACCATGCAGAAGTATGTAGATCCCGACAGTCCAATTGTCAAAACACATATCAATGGGGTAGAAATTCCAAATGCTTTGATTGATTTAGGGGCTGCTATCAACATTATGAGTAGACAGAGTATGGAACAGCTAAAACTTCCTAATCTTCGTTTTACACCCACTTTACTGCAACTTGCAGAGCGATCAAGTATCAAACCAGATGGTGTAATAGAAGACATTTCGGTCTCCTTAGATTCTTGGGAATATTCAGTGGATTTCATGATTTTAACTCCCAAGAGTAATCTAGGAGGGAACCCACTCATTTTAGGAAGACCTTGGCTAGCCACAACTGATGCTTTTATCAGTTGAAGATCTAGGGATATGTATATTTCTAATGGTAATTCGATAAAGAAATTCAATTTGTATCCTCCAGCAAAAGTAATTATAGAAGTAGGAGATAATGAATGGGTCGATGGTGAGGACACTATACAACCTGTCTTTACCATTTCTGAAATCAGTGAAGATAGTCAAATTCTGAACACATTAGAAAACTTTGAAACATCTTCAGAATATGACCATGCACAATTTCAGTTAAATTCTGACATTAAGTATCTATCATCTAGACAAATGTCTCTTTACTCTATGGAAGAGTTTGGTAGTTCCACCACTGAGATCTTTCCAGGTAAAACATTGAATATCAACAAAAAATTGGAAAGATCACAATAGGAGGAGCTAACCAGAATCTTGCAAAAAAATTCTACTGCATTTACATGGGAGTATACTGATATGAAAGGTATTGACCCTAAGACTTGCATTCATCACATCTACATCGAGGAAAACAATAGACCAATCAGACAACCTCAGAGAAGGATGAATCCAAACCTTAGGGATATAGTGAAAGAAGATCTCCAAAAACTACTCAATGTAAACTTCATTTATCCAATTTCAGATAGCCGATGGGTTTCTCCTTTGGTTATAGTACCTAAAAAGAATGGTAAATGGAGGGTATGCATTGATTATAGGGAATTGGATAAAGAAACTTTAAAGGATCACTTTCCTTTACCCTTTATCGATTAGGTATGAGATACTCTAGCAGGCAAAAAGTACTTTTCATTTCTGGATGGTTTCAGTGGCTATAATCAGATTCAGGTGGCACCTAAAGATCAAGATAAGACCACATTCACGTGTCCATGGGGAAATTTTGCTTACCGAGTGCTTCCTTTTGGATTATGTAATGCACCCGCAACATTTCAAAGGGCAGTACTAGGAATCTTTTCTGATCTAATCCCTGATTGTGTAGAGGTCTATATGGATGATTTTATAGTTTATGGTGATTCATTTGAAGAGGCATTAGATAATTTGGAAAAAGTCCTTATCAGATGTAAAGAAACAAATCTTTCATTGAGTCATGAAAAATTCTTTATGATGTTTACTGAAGGGATTGTTTTAGGACATCATATTTCAGGGGATGGGATTAAAGTTGATAAATCAAAAGTTGAAGTCATCTCCAAGTTGCCTATTCCAATTTGTCAAAAAGACGTTAGAAGTTTTCTGGGATTTACTAGGTATTATAGAAGATTTATATAAAACTTCACCAAAATAGCATCTCCACTCTTCAAATTGCTTACAAAAAACTGTTAATTCAAATGGGATCTTGATTGTCAATCAGCATTTGAAACTTTGAAAACAAGAATATCTGAAGCACCCATTTTGAGAGGGCCA
Organism: Pinus taeda; assembly: GCA_000404065.3. Taxonomy (NCBI): domain Eukaryota; kingdom Viridiplantae; phylum Streptophyta; class Pinopsida; order Pinales; family Pinaceae; genus Pinus; species Pinus taeda. Next base: position 26,074 of record APFE031267523.1, read on the forward strand.
AATTAGAAACTTCCTTTCCATATTTCTACATATGCTTCAGATACAACTCTACGAGCTATGTTGGGTCAAAAGGATTTAGTTCCTTATGCCATTTACTATACCAGTAAAAATTTGACTCCCACTGAGTTGAACTATACTGTGACAGAAAAAGAGTTTTTAACTGTTGTTCATGCAATCAATAAGTTTAGACATTATATAACAGGCTATGAAACTTTTGTCCATACTGATCATTCCACGATTAGATATCTAATGAACAAACCTGTTACTAATGGCAGAGTTACAAGATGGTTCTTACTTGTATAGGAATTCAATATTACTATGTTGGATAGACCAGGAAAACAAAATACAGTAGTTGATTTCTTGTCTAGGATCCAAAATACTAAAGAAGATTCTCCTGTAGAGGATAAGTTTCCAGATGAATATTTATTTGCAGTAACTACTAAGACTCCTTGGTATGCAGATATTGCCAACTATTTGGTTACAGGGAAACTGTCTCCACATCTATTTCTTGGTGAAAAAAGAAAAATTATTTAGGAGAGTTCAAAATATTCATGGATTTCTAACGAATTGTTTAAAACAGGGCCAGATTGTGTGATCAGAAGATGTGTTTGGGAAGATGAAATGCCTGACATCCTCAAGGCATGTCATTATGAGCCATGCAGTGGACACTTTGCTAACAAAAGGACAGCCTATAAAATCCTTTCTTGAGGATATTATTGGCCTTCCCTCTTCAAGGACACAAAAGAATATGTGAAAAGGTGTGACAACTGCCAAAGAGTAGGGAAACTGACTCTTTCAAATGAAATGCCATTACAACCACAGGTACTCATTGAACCCTTTGAAAAATGGGCTTTATATTTCATTGGACCCATTAATCCACCATCTAAGCAAAAGAAGTATATAATGGTCTGCACTGATTATGTCACTAAATCGGTAGAAGCCAAAGCGTTACTTTCTGCTACTGAAAATTCAGTTGTTAGCTTTCTTTATGAGGATATTTTTACTCGCTTTGGTGTCCCAAGAGAAATTGTGATAGATCAGGGAAGTCAATTTACATCCAACATGATGGAGAAGCTGATGGAAG